>JARHVA010001498.1:3327500-3396709 GCA_037957365.1 Torreya grandis | reverse complement strand
TGAAAATATCAATTTTATAGTTAACACAATACTATGTAAAGTGTATGCTACACAATAACAATAGAAGTCATCAAAGAGGATTCAAAAAATGAAGGAATGTTCACACTATGAAGATAAAATTATAATCCAAAGGAAAATATCAATGTTATAGTTAACACAAAATAAAAATTCATTCTTTATAGTTCGAGTTGGGAAGTGCTATTTGTAATTGAAATGTATTTTTCCATAAAGTGAAAACTACTACCATGGAGACATAGAAACTATTGTAACTAAATTATTCTATTAATGTTTAAATTCAAATGTATTTTTTAAAGAATTTAATCTTGCATGTGCTTCAATCCACTTCAATACTACACCAATGCATAGTCACTTCAATTCTTACAAGGACTAGACCTACTTCAATACTACAAGCATGTTAAATAGGTAGCTTTATGAGATATATAAATACAAATACATAAAGTAGCATGTAAACAATAAACTTAGGCTATCTTAAGATATATGATGGAATACAAGCATAAAAAACATGGTACAAATACATTTTAAAATGGAAATAGCTAGATTAAATCTATAGAATGTCATAAACATGCATTTTTGGCTTTAGTAATTGTAAAAAAAATTATTCCCTGCCTTACAGTATTTCACAGCTTACATCTATTAAATACCTTATAAATTTTGGTTGTAATTACTATTTTTTATAATTTACAATATTTTAATAAGGAATGGAAATTTATGTTCTAATATTTTTTTCCAAGTTCACTTAAAATCAAGATAGTTTAAATGTAAGCCCTGAAGTATTTCAAGTTAAAAAGTTTAGAAAAAAAGTAGTATAACATTTGTAAGTGAATAAAATCATGGTTAAAATTGGTTCAAAACTAAGTCTCTCTTAAAACAACTAAAAAGGTTCAAGCTTTAAAACAATGGTGAAATAATTTCAGATTAATGATGGGAACCATGAAGTAGATACATTCATGATAGGATTTCCATGTTAAATTTAAGGAAACTTTGGTTGATGCCCTTAATTGCTTCAACGGATAATAATTATTATTGGATTATTTCTTACACAAAATAAAGTATAATATGATGTGTAATAGATATGTAAAAAAGATAATGCAGTATGTGTCTAATATCAAGATATATGAATGCAGTCCCATGAAATATGATATTAAACCTTAACCACATAGTGCATGGTTATATATAGATATTGTAGATTATAATGATACTACAAATTATTTAATGTGGATTTTTCTATATGTAATTTTTTCAGCCTCATTATAGTAGATTAAATACCATTTTCAACACAAGATTTGGCAATTTTTATTTCCTGGATAGAGAAATAAATTACAATTATTCTAGGCATATATTCTTAATCTTGTGTGGAGTTTGGGATAGAGAGGATGGTGAGATATATGTCATTGCATCAAGATTAAGACATGTAATTCTTTGTTTCCCTATATGCATCAGAGTTAAGAAGCGGACATATTTTATTTATCAGAAGGTGTAATAAGAGGAGACACATGGGATTTATAGATACACCATGATAATATTGAGTCTAAGGTATAGTAACAGAGTTACTATTAGGATTGGTTGTAAAGCTGATTTCAGCCATGACATGTTATAAAGTAAAAAAAAATATTAGGCTATAGATGTAAGCAGGTCAAACTATGAACATAACTATTATAGTTCAATATGGTTATGTTGTTACTCTAGCATAAACACTTATTAGTTTTTATAAATAATAATTAAGGCAATCTCACATAATTTTTTGATGTCATACAAATACATGTTGCATGATTATTGAAATATACTTTACTTTAAATTAACTTATAATTAGAGGCTCCACTAATTTTAATGACTTCATATCAAAACTACAATTTTTGAAAATTATAAACAAACTATAAATCAAGAATAACAAATGGTAGATATTTAACAACCTATAATCCTAAAATATAGACACTTATTAGTTATTATATTATAAAATGGAGGTCTTTTAAATTATTAACATAGTCTAATTCTGTAAAGATTTCTTACATTTAGAAGGACTTATATTTTGTGGTTTTTGGTTGAGCTTACATGGTTGCTTTGTTGGGACAAGAAAAATCCTATAGCATTTGCAAAGTAGCTATGAGTATTACTTGTATAAATGAAATCATTTATCAATGTTGAGGATTTTTAAAATAGCTACAAAATTTTGAAAATGATAAATTACTAGGGAGTTGCATACCTTCTTTGCCAATTCATGGAACCATTTGCCTTATGAAATTATTTTTATTAATTTCGAAAATGCCTTGCATGGTGAGTTATGATGGAAAATAGATCATGCTTTCTTTGTTTTTTAGATAATCTATGTATTTTATTATCCTTAGTGTAGGTAATAATTCATCTAGCATTTGATCTTTTACAATGCATTAGATGTTGCTATTCACTTTGGGTTTTATATTGCATAGCATTAGGTGGGAGTAGGAGTATGGGAATTATTATTTGTAATTGTTTTAGTGAGCTATGGATTATTGTATATGTTGAAAATGGTCCACCACTATATTTAAATTAGTGTAAATAGGTTCAAATGGTGTTGACTATGCATTTACAATTAATAGATTACCATGCACTTGGTTTGGCATCAATGTCAGATTTTTTTTATTGGCATTATTTATCCCTTAAATATAATAATGATTGAAAGTGATTTATTATTGACCAGGTAATCTAATATTACATCTAAAAAAATAAATTAAAATATAAAGTTGAACATAATAAAATGTACCTTGATTGTTATGTTGAGGAGGCTTATAGGCATTGGAAAGCTTTTCTGGCATTGACAAAAGTGATAAATGTGGACTGGGTGCTCCACAGTGTTCTATCTTCTATTTGGCTCTATTTTTCTAGGTTTTTGAAGAGGAAAATAGTTGGTTCCTTTTTGTGTATTTTTCTTTCTATGTTATTGTTTTGATGTATAAGTGTGTGGAACAAATACACCTATTATTTGAAGAACATAAAAGAAATTATTTATTTAGAAGGTGAGGATGCAATGCATTTTTTATAATAGAATGATAGTATACAAATTTGTTCTTACCTTTGTTGTGTCAGTTAGTGAGTTTACATCTATTATGTCCATGGTAAGTTGGTTGCCTATATTTTATGTAGATATACATATGGATACTATTATATTAGTGTCATAGTGCTCTATCTTGATCAAAAGTTGTTATATTATGGAGTAAGGAATGAACATATGTTGAAAGCAGACTTGTTCCATGCATTATATTGCGGTATTATCATTCACTATCAACATTAAATCTAAATCACCTTTGTCATAGTCATTTTTTGGAGAAATTGAGAAATCTTTGATAGATATTGAATGCTATGGCAAAAGGTTTGTTCATTTTTATCCATGTGTCAAATACATTTAGTGTTATTTTAATTTTGCATTTTTTGTTTGTCATGTCAATTTGGAGTAGATTTTTTACCTTTGGCCTATCAAGCACTGTCTTATATACAACAATAATGTCTCCTTCAAAAGCTTATCCACATTTTTAACTATTTATGTCATCAATTTTTAGAGGCATGTTCTCTCCTTGTTTGGGCCTACATGATATAAAAGTAGACAACATAGTTACACATAGTCAAATAACAAGTATCGTGTTTGCATTTCACAATATGGATTTATCAACATGTTAACTAAAAGGGATGGATATGTGCTTATATAGCTTGCAAAAACTGAAAAACATTATCAATGATGATGATTGGATTACACATCAGTAACTAATCAACATATATTAATGTAATGTTTCATATAAAATAGAAGGAAGACATGATTACTATAAATTTACATTGATAGCATACCATGGCATTTTTTGATAAATATGTGTAATTACCAAAAAAATTGAGATATTTTTATTACACATTTTTGTTATTTTGTGACTATTTGTATGTGCATATGCAAATATTTAATGCTAGAGAATAATATTATTAAAGGAGATTCTAGAGACAATAACTAATATCAAAAAGAAAAAAAAAACTAACATTAACTTGTATGTTGATATTAAATGTGAATAACTAGTTAGTATGTCATGAAAAAAGTGAAGATACAAATTGAAGCAAATGGAAGATGTTAAAGATGTTTTTGGTGAGTTATTTACTTGTTATAGACTCAAATTTAAATCTATTTAATTTATAAGAAAGTATAATATAACACCTTAAGTCATATCTCTACATCTTGAATTAGAATAACACATATTCATATGAGATTGAATAAAAGCACAGAGTGTCTATGGAATTTGTTAAAAAAATATATTATACTAGTTATAAATTATTTGAAGCATAAAAATTTAGGAATTTGTATTTTTTAAATTACAAAAATCATTTAGGTTATTTATTTTGTGCTTAGTCACATTTATGAATAACAAACTGAAAGTTAAAGCCCCATTGAATACTATGTCTAACCATTGAAGGATGGTAGAGGCTTATATTTTAGAGAGTGGCAATAGTTATAGTAGAATTTTGTAAATGCATACCTTTTTAATTGATTAGTTGTATTTTTTACTTCTATATTTGAATCCTTATGAGCAAAATTATGAGGGATATTGTAACTACATGTAATATGTGGTTAATAGCAAAGTATGACTATAATAATGAAATTGTAGTTCTTACTCTTTTTTTAATGTGGTTGTGTCATTTTTTGCAGGTTCATCTTCAATTTTTTATTCTACCTATGATGACTTGATCTATAAGTTCATTTATGCACTCTATAATTACGCATTACCAATGTAAATATGCATTGTATGTGTGTGAATTTATTTATTCATATAAGTTATTTGCTCTAGTCTATAACATTGAATGTAATTGAAATTACATTATGGTCAGTCTAGTATGCCTGAAACAAAGTTAATTATATTTTTTATTTCTTGATATTTGTCCATAAGTAGTCTATTATGGCACCTACCTCTATGGTTGCTACACTTGGGAGTAAAAATGAATTGTGGTTTGCCATGAAGCGATGCAAATGTTGTTGGGTACTTTTTTTTGTGCCATGTCATTACTGAAATCACTTACTATAACAATTTTCATGTTTGATCCTAGAGTTGAAGTGATTTTCTATACAAATGTTAATAGGTCTACAAGAGGGACTCTTGGCACAAAATAGATATTTGATATTCGTATTGACATATTTATAAAAATTAAGTCAATTGTAATTATTTTTATGTTCTTTATTGTAAATGTTTCAATTATTTGTAATGAATTTTTTTTCTTATAGAATGTCAATATACCATGAATATTAATTATAGCAAAATAATTAAATTTCTCAGTGAGTAATATGCTCTTTAGGCTAGTTGTTGTTTGAATTTATTCTAGGCGTAAGATAGTTGCTTTCAAGAGTTGGTATTCATGTAATATATTTTAAAAGTGTAGTTTTAATATGTTAGTGTTTAAAGAGAATATGGTGAAACAAGTATAGGTTTTTTCACTAATATAATATAGAAAATTTCATTATGCAGTGTTTACAAGCCTTTGCATTTCACTTTGCACTTTGTTTTAGAATAGGACGTTTTGTTCGGTTAGTCTTTTTACAAGGTAAAATGACTCAATGGTTTTCAATCAAGATAATGTATTATAAACAAGGCCATGGTGACTTATTCCATGGGGGTTGAAAGCTAAAGCATTCATTGTTAGCCCTTTTGACCTATGAATTATCTTTGCACATGTTATTTGTATAAGGAATTGCTATCACATTGTTGTTTTCTTCTTTCCATTTATTATTTTTGTAAATATTTTTATAGGAGTCCATGATTTATAAATATTTTAGTGTATAATAATTTCATTATTTGTTTTTATAATTTTCCTATGTTATCATCATGGAATTATATCCATACAATGTCAGGTGATGTGCTTATGTGATGTTGGAAAACTCCATCTGCACCATTGACTAAGCCATCATGTGTATTATAATTTATTGTAGTTAGTTGTTGGACCTTAAATTTTGACTAAGTATTTTGGTATTTTGGCATGAAACTAGCACAACATGAGAGGAGCATGAGCACATAAATATTATGGCATAGAACTAGCCTAACATATAGAGATTATGGCATAAAACTAGTAAGGCACAAAAGGACAAGGGCATGAAAGCTCAATTATAATAAGTGTTGGAATTAGATACTAAGAAGGGGGTGAATAATTTTCTTGACCATATCCATTCAACTCAATTCATCATTTCATGAAACATTCATTTCACATATAAGATCAATACATAAGCAAACAACCACATAAGCATATCATGAGAGATCACAAAATATATGTGGGAAAACCTCTTGGGGGATAAAACCCACTGAGCCATACACATGGACTATAGTCCTATAATGTCAAGATCCAAGTTTTACTAAAGTGTTAACTTCACAAGGAGATCCAACCCCTATCTAGATAAGCACCAACTTAATTAGTCTTCTATAAGCTTTATTTTGCAATAAGGCTCCAACCGCCTAGGTGAATAGGCACCAACCAAGTCACCTATGATTTATGATCACCTTATAACACTTGTTTATAATCTTCAATTTATGATGACCTCCTTTATTTTCACTCTTTACCCTTCAATCTCACTCAAATAGCCTCTTAGGCCTTCTCACTCAAATAGCCCTCTCTTTGGTAGAAATAGGTCAAATGACCTTACTTAATACCTGTATAAAATATTTAGATAATCATGTCATATTTTTCTCAGCTTCCTAATGATCTTCAAGATCTTAACCTGTTCTCAAAAACACTTTTTCCTTCGCTCATTTAGCTCAACTACTCAATTAGTCAATTTAGGCCTATTAGGCCTTCTTAAGTACTTGACCCTTTATCTCACCCATCTTAGTCAGCCATGATAATGTACATACATAAAATACATTTGGAATAAATTACCATACATGTTTTAAAGGTGAAACAAACATTGCACAAGTTAGTCATAGTCCATAAGGACCAAATCCTTTATTAGGCCTAATGGAGACCTAATATAATTAGGTATGTCCTATCCACAAGTTACCATTATAAATATTAATAAAAATTAATATAATCCTCCAATAGACCCATAATAAGTTTAACTAGGGTCCCTAACTCCATTTGTCTCATTTCACTACTTGGACCTACCAATTAGGTCTCCTCACTGCTTATAAACCTATCTTACAAATTTGAACCAAATACACAAATTTATAACATAACCCATGCATTAAATAATATGACTAGGATCATCATGAATTGAAAAAAATCCCAAAAATATTTTGTCTCCACCACACAGGGAAAAGGGCCTTAAGAATACTCATGTAGATAACTTACTTATAAACACTAAACACTGTTAATACATAGTCAAAATCATTTGACTCTCCAAGCTTGATCAGGGACTTCCACTGGGAAAAAAATACATTAAAATGATACTATTATTCATTTATAACACATTTTATAACTTTGGATCATTAATATTAGTGAAAATTGACTCAAGAACATCCTTTTCACACACAGAAAAGTTACCTATTGGTCCAAAAACACAGTCAAGAAAAACAACTTATAAAACACTTGTGGGGACACTTATATGATCTTCCAATGGATTTTTATGAACCTTTATCATAGTTATAACATATTTGGAGAGATATATTTCATGTTCATGTAACAATTTGGTATTATAGACCATTCTCATTATGTCAATCTATATAGACTCCACTGTGTTAGATAGACTAGTTTGGTGATAACTTTTTGCATAGATATAGGCATCATAAAAAATTATAGACCAAGGGGATAGGAGGAAGGTATTTAATAATGAACCCATGCAGTAATATTCATCCCTATTCCTCTACAACCAATCCCTAATCTCATTCTCATTCTCACCTAGTTTCTTCACTGTTTTGCTCATTAGGCCAGTTTAGCGATAGGCTAACTTATATGACCAATTTTGTAAATTTTTGGTTATAAAAATACTAAAAAACTTTTATGATCATAAAATATAGGTATTAACCATAATTTTCCATCCTCTTGCATGATCTGACCTAGTCAACCCTACTTGTAGCATGAAAACCCCTAAAAATAAGGGTTTTACTGTAGCTTCCACTCACTGTCAGGATAAAAAACCACCTAATGAAATATTGAAGAGTCATTTTCATTTTTCAATCACAAAAATAGGTCAAATAAACAAGTATAAGTTATAATTTATTATATCTTTCCTATTGGTTCTTTGTAAGGATTTTAGGAGGGTTTTGACCATCTTACCTTCTTAGCCATCATTTATAAAATAAGGGTTTTACTGTAGCTTCTACTCACTGTTAGGATAAAAAAACCACCTGATGAAATATTGAAGATTAATTTTCATGTTTCAATCACAAAAATAGGTCAAATAAACAATTCTAAGTGATAATTTATTATATCTTTTCTATTGGTTCTTTGTAAGGGTTTTAGGAGGGTTTTGACCATCTTACCTTCTTAACCATCATTTATAGAGGATTTACCCTTAATACCAAAACCATTTACAAGGAATTAAAGATAGGTAACTTCCCAAACTAATATGAAGTTCTCAAGCTCTCATGCAAAGGTTTCACGTGCCAATGAGCATGAGAAATTTCTTCTCATGACTATAACACCTTTTTTGGTGCACATAATCAACCTTATCATCAAATTTCTTAATTTATTCTTCAGGTATTGAATTTCAACTTGGTAAACATGATTGTAAAATTCCTCACACCTCTAAAAATTCTCTTAAGATCTATGTCATTTTTTGAAAACATCTTGACCCCTACTTAGGTCACTATAGGTCACTTTGTGCATCTAGGCCTTATATTGTTCTTAAGCCTTCATACTAATATCATACATCATAATAACATGATTTTATAATACCAAACTTTCTCACTTATGTATCTAATGGATCAACTCACCATGTTATTAGGCTTGTCTCACTTTACTAGGTTCCTCAAATAAGGCTTCAAGAAATTAGCATCATGAAAAACAAATTCAACATAGAAGGACATCAATGACACTTTCATTACATCAATGATAACTTCATGCATACCTTGTAACATATTCCCAATAATCTCCCCCTTTGTCATTAACGGTAACAACTCATTGATGAGAATTACTGAAAGAGACTTCTCTTACTAGGAAACATCTTCTTAATGCAAATCAATCTCCCCCTTTGACATTAATGAAAAAGCAATTACCTTAAATAATACTTGAAATTAAAATATTATTCTAGAGAACTCCCCCTTTCATTTTTCATACCTTAGATAGCTTCTTATTAATAGATTGGCAGGACTCCCCTTTTGTCCTCACATATTATGCATTTTTTTTCTATTCTTGGAGCTAAAACACCTCCTCATTAGATCCCCATAATAACTTTGTTTTTATTATTGGATGCTAGGAATAGGAATTAAACCTAACTCCTATCTCATATGTTCAAAATTATCCTTTGGAAGAGGCTTAGTAAAGATATCTACAATTTGATCTTTGGTAGATACAAATTCAAGTTTAATGCTTTGTTCACTCACCTATTCTCTTTAGAAATGGTACTTGATAGGAATGTGTTTGGTTCTTGAATGTAAGACAATATTATTTTAAACACTTATGGAACTAGTAATATCATATAAAATATGAATAGGGCCAACAAAATCCACCTTGTAGTCTCCCAGGGTTTGTTTCATCCATAGTACTTGAGTATAACATGAGGCATCTACAATGTACTTAGATTCATAAGTAGATAAATCTACTGAAGGTTGTTTCTTTCTTAACCATGAGACTAGACACTTACCTAAGAAGACTCCATCACTAGTTCTTTTTTTTCCATCTAGACTTCCAGCCCAATCTACATCTGTATAGGCTACTAGATCAAACTTATTTCTCCTTAGGCACCATAAAACATAATCCAAAGTACCTTTGAGATACCTAATTATCTTTTTTACTTATTTTAGGTGGATTTCATTTAGTTTTTCTTGGAATCTTCCTAAAAGACCTATTTCTTGCATGATATATGTCCATGATGCATTAGTATATAATAGAACCCCAATCATGGATATATACATTGTATGATTAACCCGTGAGGATTCATCCTCTTTGATTATCTTGCATTTTGTAACCATAGGTGTACTTACATACTTATAATATTTCATTTCAAACTTATTTAAGATCTCTTTTATATACTTGACTTGTGAAATGAATATACCCTTTTCAGTTTGACTAACTAGAAGTCCAAGAAAGAAGGATAGTTCTCTAAGCATAGACATCTAAAATTCTAAATTCATTACCTCTACAAAGGCCTTGGTCATGTTTTAATTATATCCACCAAATATAATGTCATCCACATATACCACAACTATCAATTAATGATAATTTTCAATTTTGACATATAGGTTACTATCTTTAATACCACTTTTGAACCCTTGGTCCAAAAGGCACTTATCAAGTCTAGCATAACAAGCTCTATGGGCTTGTTTTAAACCATAAAGGGCCTTATTAAACCTCCAAACATAATCCTTACTATTAGTCAATAAAAAGCCCTCAGGTTGTTCAATGCATACCTCTTCTTATAAGTTCCCATTTAAGAAGGTTGACTTAACATCCATCTAGTATATCTTGAATCATTTAAAACCTGTATAGGCAATAAACATATTAATGGCCTCTAACCTTACTAAAAGAGAAAAGGTTTATTCAAATTCCACTCCTTGTACCTAAGTATATCCTTTTCACACAAGTATATATTTGTTTCTACTGACCTCTATAATCATATTCAATTTTTTCTTGAAAACCCATTTGGTGCCAATGATGTTTTTATCTTTAGGTCTAGGTACTAACTCCCAAGTTTCATTCTTCTCAATTTTTTTTATCTCCTCAATCATTAATTATAACCAAAAATAATCTAAAATTCATTTTATAAATTTTTTAGGCTCAAATTTTGAAAGTAAGGTAGTCTTTTCTTGAAAAGCATCACTCACCATTATTCTCCTTGCTTATATGTGTACACTTTTATTTCCAATGATCTGATATTCATGATGATCCTTTTATATCTACCTAGAAAGACATTTTGAGTCCTTTCTTTCCTCACTCTCTTCTTCATCCTGATCTATATCTATTTCTTTGTCATCATTCTTTGATTGAGTATGTGGATTGTTTGTCTCATCAACTTTCACATTTATGTTTTATACTATATTTTTCAACCTTCTATTATAACATCTATAGGCAACACTTATTGATAAATATCCTAAGAATAAACCTTCATTAGATCTTGAGTCAAATTTTCCTAAGTCCTCATCATCTCTCTTAATATATCATTTGATCCCAAAAACTTTGAAATGTTCAACATTTTTAGGTCTAACATTCTATAATTCATATGGAATCTTATCACCATTAATCCTAATCTTACCTCTATTAAAAGTGTAAACTATAGTACTAATAAATTCTCTCCAATAACCATCTGATAGCTTGGACTCATTCAACATTGTCCTTGCCATCTCTTGAACTATTTTTTTCTCTCTCAACCACCCCATTTTGTTGAGGTTTTTTAGCAACTGAGAACCATCTTTTTATTCCATTTACATCACAAAATTCATCAAACTCATTTGACCAAAACTCTCCTCCTTTGTCAAACCTAAGACACTTGATCTTCACATTTGTTCCATTTTCAACTAGAGCTTTCAAAGTCTTAAACTTGCCTAGAAATTCTAACTTCTCTTTTAGGAATGTGACCCAAGTCATTCTTATGAAGTCATCTATAAGAAACCTGAAGTAACTGTCACCTTGAATACTTTGAATCCTTGTAGGTCCACATAGATTAGTATTAATTATTTCCAAAGGTTTAACCATGGAATATTCTTTAGATTTGAATCTTCTTCAAGTTTGTTTACCATGTTGACATGCTTGCATAGATCAACTACAAGTTTAGAGATCTTGGGCATATTCTTCATAGATCCCTTAGAGATGATCTTGACAATAATGTCAAATTTAATATGACATAACATCCTATAAAAAAAACAACTCTCATCTACCTTGATTATGAAGCATTTCTCTTTTATGATCTCATTTAATACATAGATATTATTCTTAATTATGTTGGCTTTAGTAATCAATCTTCCTAATTTTGCTCTCCTAATCTCACATCCATTTTCATGAAATGTTAGAGTGTGTCCTTAAGTGCACATTTGTCTCACACTCAACAAGTTATGTTTCAATCCATCTACATATAGTGCATTTTCTATTTTGGTCTTCTCATTTTCCAAATTCAAAGCTAGCAGATGTATTATCCCCAAACCTCACTGATCCAATGGTATTCTTCTTTAAGGTATTGAACTTGATTTTATCTTCTGTCATGTGACTTGAATATAAAATATCTATATACCATTTCAAATCTTCATTTTCAGTGTGAAAATTAGTTTGGGTTATCATATATTCTTCTCCTCTTTCTTTATGCTTCTTTTCTATAGGGTCTACTTTCTTGACCCATGATTTAGTGTCATGACTCCATAACCTCTCAACATGACTATTTTTCCTCATAAACTTTGACTTACGCTCTCTTTTAATGTGTCCTCTTTAATTTCAACTATAACAAAGAATTCTACTTTTCAATCTACAGTGAATAGCTTTATGTCCAAATATTCCACAAGAAAAATAGTGACTAATGAAAGTGTCTACATACTGTGGTTGTTTGAACTTATTTTTTTTTTATGAATATAAGATGAAACATTATTACCTTTCATGTAAATTGATGGGGCAAGGATCTATTTTACTTATTGATGCTTAACTTCAAGTTCAATAGCTTCTGCATAGGTCTTGATTATATCAATTTCATCACTCCTTGACTGATTAGTATCTATTGGATCCTAGAATTTCTTGACTTCATTTTATTATTATTTAAATCCAATACCTCTCATATCATAAAAGTATCTTTGACCATCTAAGATACTATTAAGCTTTCTATTACTTTCTTCATACCTTTTATAAGTACTTATCTTGATAGTAGCTTACTCAACTTATGTATCTAAGGATTTCACTTTCATTCTCAATTGAGTGCATTCTTCCATGTGATTATTTTATTTTGAACAACACTTACAAACTATTTCACTAAATATGGGTAGTTCTCATTGTAGTCATAAAAGGTACTTTCATTACAAAAATCCATTTTTGTGTTCCAGAGATTTCCCTTAGACTATTAGGTCTACTCAAGAGTCCAAGCTCTAATACCAATTATCAAAAGTAGATAATGAGAAGGGGTTGAATTATTTTATTGATAATATATATTCAATTCATTTCATGATTTCATGAAGCATTCATTTCACATATAAGATCAATACATAAGTAAACAACTAAACAAGTATATCATGAGAGAACACAAAAGATATGCGAGAAACCCTCTTGGGTGATAAAACCCACTAAAATATGCACATGAAATATAGTCCTATAATGTTTAGATCCAATTTTTAGTGAAGGACCAACTTCACAAGGAGCTCCAACCCCTATCTAGATAAGCACCAACTTAATTAGTCTTTTACAAGATCTATCTTGCAAGGAGGCTCTGACCTCCTAGGTGAATAAGTACCTACCAAGTCACCTATAATTTTTTTATTAACTTAGAACATTTTATTATAATCTTAAACTTATCATGACCTCCTTTATTTTCACTCTTTACCCTTCAATCTTACTCAAATAGCCTCTTAGGCCTTCTCCCTCAAAATGCCCTCTCTTTGGTAGAAATAGGTCAAATGATCTTTCATAATACCTAAATAAACTAGTAATATAATAATTTCATGTTTTTATTAGATTATTTATGATCTTTAAATATTTTAACATGTTATCAAAAACACTATTTCCTTCACTCAATTAGCTCAACCACTCAACTAGTCAATTTAGGCCTATTAAGCCTTCTTAAGTAATTGACCCTTGCTCTCACCCATATTAGTTGGCCATGATACTTTCCAGAAATAAAATACCTTTGGAATAGATCACCATAAAAATTTCAAATGTGAAACAAACATTGCACAATTTGATCATAGTCCATAAGGACCAAATCTTTTATTAGGCCTAATGGAGACATAATACAATTAAGTTTGTCCTATCCACCCATTACCACTCTGACCCTTAAGAACATTTCCTATCTTAAAAAATAGATGAAACACTTCATACATGACTCCAATATACCCTTGATAAGTTCACCTTTTCACTACTTGGACCTACCAATTAAGTCTCCTTACCAATATGCCTTCTCATTGCCTATAAGTCTGTCTTGTAAATTTGAACCAAATACACAAATTTATCACATAACCCATGAATTAAATCATATTGGTATGACCAAAATTACTTTAAAAACTTCCCAAAAATATTTTTTCTCCACCACATAGGCCAAATGTCCTCAAGAATACTTTTGTAGATAACTTATTTAGAAACAATAAACATTATCAATACACAGTCAAAATCATTTAACTCTTCATGCTTGATCAGGGACATAAAATGAGAAAAAATGAATTAAAATTATCCTATTATTCCTTTATAACACCTTTAATAATTTGTATCATCAATATTAGTGAAACTTGACTTAGGAACATCCTTTTCACACACATAGAAAAGTTACTTATAGGACCAGAAAACACAATCAAGAAAATCAACTTATAAAACACTTGTGAGGACACTTTTGTGACATTAAAATGGATTTTAGTGAAATTTTAACATCCTTATAAAATATTTGGATATATGTATTTCATGGTCATGTAACAATATTTATCTTAAATACCAATCTCACTATGTCACTCTACATTGACTCCACTATGTTAGACAAACCAATTTACTGACAACCTTTTTCATTGATGTAGGGATCATCAAAACTTATATACCAATGGGATATGATGGATAGGTATTTAATAATTACCCCATGCATTAATATTCATTTCTATTCCTCTAAAACCAATCCCTAATCTCATTCTCATTCTTGTGTGGTTTCTTCATTGTTTTGCTCATTAGGCCAATTTAGAGATAGGCTAACTTCTATGACCAATTTTGCACATTTTTGGTCATCAACATTGTTATAAAATTTTATGATAATAAACTATAAGTCTTAAAAATCATTATCCATCCATTTACATGCTCTAACCTGGTCAACCCTACCTGTAGCATCAAAAACCCTAAAAACAAAAATTTTCCTATAGCTTCTACTCACTTTCAAGATAAATAAATAACACCTGACAAAACCTTGAAGAGTCCTTTTCATTTTTGAAAAACCAAAATAGTTAAAATAAACCATTATGGTCCATAATGGATTAGATATTTCCTATCAGGTCTTTGTAAGGGTTTTAGGAGGGTTTTGACCATCTTACCTTCTTAAAAATCATTCATAAAGGATTTCCCATTAATCCCAAAAACAATTCCAAGGAATTAAATCTAGGGAACTTACCTAACTACAATGAAGTGATGAGGATCTCATTCAAAATTTTCATGTGCCAATGAGCATGAGAAACATCTTCTCAGGTCTGCAACACCCCTTTCTGTGTACATAGTCAACCTTATCATCAAATTTATTGATTTCTTCTTCAAGTATTGACTTTCAACCTGATCAACATGATTAACACAATTTCTTACACATTTGTAAATGCTCTCAAGGGGTATATAATTTTAGGAAAATATCTTGACCTCTACTTAGGTCACTATAGGTCACTTTGTGCATCTAGGCCTTATATTGTTAGTCCTACTTGGACTATGAACACAACCTAAAAATTATTATATTGTTCTTAACCATTCATCCTCATATCATAAATAATCATAGCATTCTCTTATTCTACCAACCTTTCTCACTTAGGTCTCCAATGGCTAAACTCACCATGTTATTAGGCTTGTCTCACTTCACTAGATTTCTCAAATAAGGCTTCAAATTCTCATCATCAAGAACAACAAAGTAAACATAGAAGGACATCAATGACACTTTCATGACATAAATGATAACTTCATGCATACCTTGTAACATATTCCCAATAATAAGACCTAATCAAAGATGAAATATAACTACGAGGAACCTAAGAGCATAGGAATCAAAATAGTAGAAAAAGACTTGGGGAATGCATGGGAAGTGGGAGATGGTTGAGGAGTGGTTCTTAAGGGACAACCAAACTTTAAACATCATGAGTTTCACATTGACCTGTAAAGAGGAACACATGGTAGTAATGATATAGCATAGAATAAGTATATAGGAGACATAAAGGCATGGGTCCTTAGGGGAAAATAGTTGATAGGTTGTCATGACTCTTCATTTATAGAGATTTTATTAGACAATCAATCATATAATTTATAATGAAACTACTTGATCAGGGAAAAACAAGTATAAATAACCCTATATGAAATCATTAGAAGGTGACTTATACTAGATACCATTTTTACTAAAATATAATATAGAATTATAGATATTACAATCAATTTTGATGTTAATTGATAGTTATGCATCTGATGGTAGGTTTGCATTGAGTAATTTGTAATTTTAACTCATTACGAGATTTATATAACTTCTAATTTTTGAATTTACATAATAATATTTGAGTTCCATGGCATTTATCTATGTAATTATGGTTGTTGAGTTTAGTGATACAAAGACCAAAGTAGTGTATTTATTTTTCTATGTAACTTCTAATTAGATATAAGTTTGCACTCAATAATATGACTAGTATGTTACTATGGAGCATAACCCATGGGAATTATTCTCTTGTTTCATGTTTTGGGTGAGTGCACAAGACCATAGTCTTGCATGAAGGGATAACACACTAGCTCATTGGGGCTACACTTTAGTGCTTTAAAATGTGATTAAAATATTAAAACCCAACATTTTAGTTCTATTATTAGGACCCATAGTGCTTAATTAAAAGTAATGGAATATGTTTGAATGTATCACCCTTGAAATTATTGAATAATGGAATACTCAAATTGAGGATAATTTTGTGGTTCCTTATCTTAAACTAGGAGTTTCTACATGTCAATGGGTGCAACAAAATCTATACAGTGCATTATATGAAAATTTCTTTATTGAAATCCCTATTCATTTGCATGCATGGATATCTACTTATGATCAAGGTAGATCATGGAATTTTGGGAGTAGACAATCTTAGACATTAGAGCGTCAAAGGGATTTAGGATGACTAGGAGCATCATAGAAAAAAATTATTAATATCTAGTGGAGAGGAGAGTTGAATAGCTACATTCTGGAGTATGTTGTAACCACTTACTCTTATCTTAACGAAGTCAAGTTCTAATTTATTAGAGAACAACATGGTTTATGTATTAGACATTTCCCACTAGAAGTCAAAAAGTTAGTCATTGACTGTGGACTAGAAACTCTACCAATGGATATCTAAATCCATCCTTGCATGAGTTGCATAATTAGAATAGGAATAGAGAAGTGTTGGTAAAGAACTTTAGGTTCATAATGGTAGCCAGTCAGTGAGCATTTTGGAAGTGAAAATATTATGAATCTTGGTAGAGGAACATAGGAGGGAGAAATGTGAGAAAGGACTGAGAGAACTCAAGAAGTGTTTTTAGAATCCACAAGGAAGCAAAAACACATAAAGAGGACTCCATCACTTTTGAACCATGCCCCGTGCCACTTTTATCATATGAAGGAGAATCTATATGGATAATATAAATTTAAGAATCAAGTTTTAACCAACCAAGTTTCCCAACCATAGTGTGTGTTCATACCTTTGAATCAGATGAATTATGTACACATAATTAGGATATAGATAGTGTGGAATCATAAACTAATACTATAAGGGAAATTGTAGCTAAGCCCATTTTAACTCATATGTAATTAACACTTTATTTTCCTCTTCAAGGGAATTTATAATAGTAATGGTCTTTGGTGCATTGATTACGAGTGTGAAGGACATAACTAAAGAAACTACCCACATAAAAATGTGTTGTGTTAAAGCAGTCATGTGAAATTTTCCATGAAGATCATGAACTGCACATCTATTTTATCTTATAATGATCTACACATCTAAGGTGTCCAAATATTTCAAAATATGTGATACCTACACTCATGACACAAATGATTATCAGCTAATTAGTGATATCAATGAAGCATACATGCATGGTACATGCCAAACCTCTATGTATAACAATCAAGATATGGTGGCTATCATGGTTGAGGTAGAGGGTGAGGGTGAGGAGGTGGTATTTTCCCACCAAGAACATGTTATAAGTGTGGATCACAAGATCACTATTAAAGGGATTGTCTAGTGTATCCAACATGTGCTTTTTGTAAAAAGGAGCATCAATTGGAAGAATGCCCTGACCTATACATGACCATCACTAAGGAAATAAATGAAAAAGGTATAGGTATGATTCACATTAATAAACCTCATTGGCATCCATGCTCAAGCACTTTAACCACTCAATAGGTGAATATCACTACATGTAGTGGTCGACAATCTTAGTCTACATCTAATCTTATTGAGAAGGCATAGTGTGAAGAGCCTTGGGTAAGGAAGTATCCTGATGCCCAATAATAGAAGGATGTAATCTAAGATACTATGACATTGGTACAATAATTACAAAGAGAAATTCAATTTATTAAGGACCAAGAAACAACATAATGTGCTGATATGCAGAAGGTGATAGAGCCTCAAAATATGCCATGAGATGATTTTTAATAGGTTTGCAAGTGTATGTTGGATAAATACATTATCCCATAATTGATTAATTGGCATAAAAATTAGGTACAAACACCAACTTAGACTTAGCCTCAATTTACTTAAAAAACTAAGGATCATCGATTAAATCATGCTTGGTGGAATGATACCCTTATTCTTCCTATCCCTCAAGAGGACAAATAAATACTAATAAATGTTGCCATTTATGGTTGGTTAATTTAGGACATCTTAGTTGACACTAAAACTAAATTTAACATCTTCAGCAAGGATTCTTGGTGAAAAATGGCTAGTTAAGCATTACAACCATCTTTGCACATATTATTTATGGCCAATAAAACATGAACTTTACCAATTGGCTACCTTAAGAATGCAACAATTGATATCCTTGGAGTACCTTTCAAATATGACTTTGAAGTTATCAAGTTAGTAGAGTAGATGACTTTCCATCTCTATTGAGGTGACCTTAGTCTTATGAATACAACATAGACTTAAGTTTCAAAAAGTGCTACATCATTTTTGAGAATACTGATCAATGCATTATTATTCCATTGGATAAAACACATGGGCCTCCATATGTAGAACCTATTAATGTGGAACAATATATTAACCACATTTATAATATCACAACCAAAGATGGTGAGAAACATGATCTAACTCCTGATGGCATACTTTAGTGGATGGACACTCAATCCCTTTCTAATACTACAAGCAATGCTTGTACTTGTTAGGCCCATAGTGACTATGACCTCATTGGGAGAGTGTGCATTTCCATTGGTATTCATGAGAACATTTTGTGTCAATATCATAAATTCCATAGGTTTGTTCACCTTATCAGTAGATAATTCATGTAAGGACCAATTATGGATTCACCATCAGGAAGACTTGTTAAAGCTCCTTAGTTTCATGGACAAATGGAAGTCCATGACTTTATCTAGTGCCTTGATTACTTTTATAACTCTAAAAATGATTATATACGATCACTAGTTCACATCTTTAATGGCACAAACATAAGTTGGTGGTGAACCCATAATGATCAACTTGTCCATTAGGATCAATTATAATTTGATTTGCATCACTAGTTTCATCATGACAACCAAATACATAGAGAAATCAACTAAAATAGAGTATGAACACTTGAACCCCATATAGAGGCTTGTTAATCCATGTGGAGAGATAAAGAGTCTTTATTTATAGACTACCTATGGGTACATGCTTTTTATGGAACCTTAAAAACTTGGGAAAGAACATGGTATGTTCATGAATAATGACATATAAGTACCTATTTTTGGCATCTATTGAAAGAAAACATGAACTCAACATTATCTTACTCATCTTTGACAATGGACTTGCACCTCACTCTTTAGGCTATGCACGAAGTAGTTTTTGGTGACCATAATCCCTTTGAAGATCACTTGAGGTATATCCATGATATCCTAGAAGAAGGGCTAGTCCTCTTTAATGATCCATCTATAGAACCTGTTCCCCCACTTGACCTTGTCTTTGATCAGGAATGTCATAAAGATATACACCTCGGGAAGTAAAAAACTAGTATTTTAAGTAGATGAAGGTGAAGGTTAAAACCCACCTAACCCATTCAAAAATCATTTAGAGGTCCCTACATATTATGGCTCATGAACTATTTGTGATATTGGTCCTAATGTAGACAGCCCTTACTCTGAACCAATTCAAACTATCCAACACAACATCGATACAGAGGAAGAAAAAAATAGCTATTGTAGGTAATTATTAGACTAACATAGAAGTTTGAAATATATTTGAGTTATTAAAATAATAAAAATATGTCTTCCTAAAAATCTACATTTAGATGAAAGGTGTTCATCCATCTCTAGGCAAAATGCATATCAAATTGGTTGATGATGCTCGACCAGTCAGGAAAGGGTCATATAGGATGAATCCAAATATATGAGTACATATAAAGGAATAAATTGATAGTGTGTTTCACATCAAAGTGATCACTATAATTCATGAATCTAAGTGGGTCAATCCCATGGTTATAAGTATAAAAATGGATGGATGAATTATAATTTACATTGATTATTGGATACTTAACACATCTTGCATCACTGATCCCTTCCCAACACCATTCATAGAGTAAATCCTCGAAGGTGTCACTGGGTGTGAAATATATACTTTCACAGATGTATTCTTAGGATACCATCAAGTCCAGATCACCAAGGAGGATCAAACTAAAATTATTTTTGCCACTAAATGGGTATCTTTCACATATACTATCATGCCTTTTGGGTTGAAGAACACAACATCTATATTTTCACATATAGCCATTGAGGCCTTTAAATATTTCATCCATAAATTTATTCAAGTCTAATTAGATGACTAGATAGTCTATGGCTTCATCAATGACCATTACTCTAATCTACATCTCATGTGTGAGTATTACTAAATCTTACAAATATCACTAAATCTAAAGAAGTGTCTTTTCACTACAAATTTATGTGTTCTTCTAAGACATATTATCTGCAAGGATGTAATTTTGGTAGACCTAACAAGTATATTTTATACTTCATCTTCCAGTTCCAAAGTCTCAGCATGAAGTTCATACCTTTCTACGACATATGAGTTATTATAGTAAATTCTTTCATGGATATGCAAATATTGTTATGCCTCTAGAAGAACTCTTAAAACATAAAGAGCACTTTAGCTATACTTTAGCTATACTACTAATACTACTACATACTTCACTTGGTAACATATCATAACCCAATTTTCATTCCTACTAAGTTTCAATAGTAATCACGGTACCTATTTCCTCAATGAAACTATTTACATCCTACTTATTGAGTTTATGATTGCTCATCACAAAACAACGTATCATCTTCAAAAAAATGGCACTATTGGGGAATTCAATAAAATATAAGGCACAACACTTTAAAAAAATTAATAGATTCCAAAATGACTGGGGTGATAGAGTATCTATGATACTTTGGGCTTACTGAACAACCTATAAGCGATTAAACAAGAACACACCATTCAATTTGGTATATGGTAAAGAGGTAGTTCTACCAGTTGAATTCTTGGTACCATCTCTTTGTATTGTGAATTTTGGATAATTAGATGATGATTCATCCTTGAAATCATGCTTGGATACTTTATTACAGCTATATGAAGTTCATTTCCTTTCTCATTGGAGTCAAGATGTGGAGAAATGCAAATAAAAAGCATGGCATGATCGACACATCAAGCATAAAACATTTACCCCTAGGAAGAAAGTCTTTATCTATGACTCCAAGTTCACATACCATTCAAGTTAACTTTAAATTCACTAGGACCGTCTTTTTATAATTCATAGCATTTGACCTACTGACACTTATCGATTACAAAGATTGGATGGCCAATTTCTTCCTTAGCATTACAATAGAAGCTAGCTACGACCATATTTCACCTCCAAATAGTTTAAATTTTATAGTAATAAGGCTTATACCATTAGTTTAGGATTTATTGATTGAATAAAAGCATTAACCTAGTTATGCGAGTAATTTTAATTTTTTACTTGTAATTTCACAAAGGACCACAACACAATTTTTAGTGTGGGGTAAAAGGTATGTATTCATGTTTAAGGATGTGCATGCAACTTAAGGTGCAAAAGTTAAATAGCCCAAGGACATTATATTCCTACCAAATAGTTTGAAATTTTGAAATAAATAAAATAGTTATCTTCCACTCCAAATAAAACTGTGGCGCACAACTATCTTCCACTTCAAATAAAATACTAGGATATGATGTGTCATTAATGTGAAATAAATAGTGGTTGTGGTAAATTTTAAAACATCGTGACAAGATAATAACATTAAATGCATTTATGGTGAGAAGCAATGGTCAAAAGATAGTGGCTATTAAAATTTCATTAATAATGAGAAATGATAGATGAAAAGAAAGGGGGTAGTAAATGCAAGTTACCCCCTCAAACCTATAAAAATATGAGAGAGCTCATTATACTTTTTACCTTTGCTTCCATTTGAGTTTATAGAGACAAAGAATGAATTAATCCAAAGTGATTCTAGAGAAATTAAATAGCATCAAAATTATATAAATAGCTATTAAGTTAAATAATTGAGCACATAACTAACTCTAGAACATGACCTATGATAGAAATAACTAGTATTTAGAGGTTACAAAGATAGATGACTATCATTAGAGGGCATCGAAGCAAGAAAAGTTGAATTCATCTACACAATAATAATGTATTCTTTTTGGAATGTTGGATGATTGCACCTTAACCTTTAGTCTCTTCAAATGGTGATGAAGCCTAAGAAGAAGGCTTTAAGAAAGGATCCATTTCCAACTATACTAAAGGAAGAAGAAGTTCTTGGGAGGGAAATAATATTAATAAGGGAAGAGATGCTTTAAAAATAAGCACAAAACATGGAAGGATAAGAGGTTAGAATGGATTGCTAAGTAAAAAAGGCACAATCATCTCCACCCCCTCCATTAATGATCAAGGAAATGAAATACCCAGAGATGGTGTTGCATGTGGAAAACTAGGTCTCAAAAGTGCCCTCTTGTACCATTTTCAATTACAATCACCATCAACCTGGGAATGAGGTTGAGTTACAAATCAATTACTAATTTGAGTGCCAAAACACCAAAAATCAATTGGTGTATGACCTCAATATTTTCAATGCTTTTGATGTTGTGGGTTTATTTTAGTTATTCAACCTTCCATACTTTTGAAAACCTATTGAAGTAATTAAGTTTCTACTCTCGTGCATCCATGAATACTATCTCAACTTTGTTGGAAGTAGCATGAAGATTACACACAAAAGAATAAGTAAAGTATCAAGAGTAAAGTAATCTAAAATGGATGTAGAGTTTGACTTAGAGGACTTAAAGGAGATAGGTAATACAATAATGGTGCTAATTTACCAAAAGTAGGGCCATGCCATGCATATCAAGAACCTACCAGATCCTACCCTCCAGGTGGTGGTGCACATCATAATTACCAAGATCATTGGCACTGATCATTGGAAAGAGGTGGATATATCCCATATATACATCATTCACTAAGTAACTAAGGGATTAAAGTATAATTGAGCCATGTATTTTACCCACAAAATCATTGAGGATGTTGAGAATACCCATTGAATACCTGGCCATATGTTCTCATGGGGTTATTTTTGTTATTAATGGTGTTTAATAAGATTGGTATATAGGACTACACTAAAAGAGAGTTGAAGTGGGAATATCTACTTGAACACAAGTCCCCTACTAAGTTTTATAAGGTGTTTATGTGCCTCAAGAACATCACCCCCACTTACAAAAATAAGATGAATTTATGGTATGATGGAATGAAAGAAGCTTTTGGGAATGAATGGCACATTCCTAAAGACTTACCCATCTAGGTTGGATAACAAGATCAGTTTATTGTAAAGCAACATTTCTCTTTGGCATGCATCAAGATGGTCCCTTTTTTGGAGAACTCTCTATGTGGTTGAAATTGCCCTATGCCTTTTCAGTATGGTATTTCATCGACTTAGTAAACCACATTTTTTATGCACAACCTCTTACCTTAGAAGTAAACCAGATCAACCTAGATATTCCCACTCTCTAGGAGATGTACATATATCTTGGCAATAAGGCCTATAGAGAGAAGCAAAAAACTGATAACACTGATATCAAGGTCAAACAAACAATAGTGGGTGAACAAGTGCATAATTTTTTCTACATGCTATGGCCCAAGAAGAAGACTTAAAAAGGCACTAAACAAATTCAATAAAAACTCCCAAAAATACCACAACTTGTAAATAAGAAGTAGGTTGGGCATGATGCTAGCATAATTTCTCAATAATATCTTCCAAAATGGTAGATGATTACCCATGCACTACGTTTTAGACCTTCACCACCATAGTCTTCTCCTCCTAGACCTTCTCTACCTAGAGCTTCACCTCCATAGGATCCTCTACCCCTACCTTCACCCTTGCAAGTTCCTCCCTAGCTTCACCTATGCCACCTCCAAAAACTTCACAAGAATAACCACCAAGGGTTTTTCCATCAGGGGCTATTCTATAAAATACAGTAGAGAAATAACTAGTGCAGGAAGAACCTACAAGTTAAAAGGAAGAGGCAAAGGACTCTAATTTTGAGAAGACATCCTCCCTAATGCAAGAGGATGATACCACCTTTGATGACTCACCATTGGACATTGGGGGTCCATTTGGAAAAGAGGGGGATGGTTATGATACTCAAAAAATGAGTGGGATGGCCATTGATAACACTTCTTTAGATACCAACACATAGGTCAAAATTCTAGAGAATGACCCATACAAAGGAAAAGAGCCTACTAGTTTTGAGGGAGAACCACCTTTGATTGATGCATCTACAAATCTATGTACTCAGTACCAAATAGGTATTCTAGATAGGATGCTCTATCTTTGGTGCACTTCCTTCCCCAAGATGAAACTATTGACACAAGGCAAAAAATGTCTTTTCTTGTGGACATGTATAATGAGGAGTGCCATTTTAAGCTCCTTCTAGACAACCTCCTACTAGATTCTCAAGCTCGATAATTTCCAACCCCACTATGGGCTGATCCCCATAAGATCACCCCTTTTCAATCTAATTCTACATTTTTAAAAATGTATTTTAATGTCACATGCCAAAATATACTTTTTGATTTTGACACATGTAATGTAGAGAAGAAACATGGACAAGTGGTGACAATGTATGAAAAGGAGGTTTTCACTTAGAAAACACTCAAATAAGAAGTGGTTGTATTAAAATAGAAAATTAAGAAGGCCATAGAGGCCAACATAAAAACTTTAAATTTGTGTAAATCAATTTTTGACCAAAAACTGGCATTAGTGAATGGAGTACCTTTAGATGGGGAAGCTATGAATAAATTAGACACTCTCATGAATCTCCTATTACATCACTACAAGGAACATCCTGCACCAATGAATGAGGCATTATTAGTGGTAGATTAGTTTACTGAGGTAGTAGATATTTGTAAGCACACTCTTGAAAGAGTTGGGGAAATAATCCCCATTTTGAATGGGATTTTTGAGAGATTGGTGTGACCTAATAAAATTTTAGAGGCTCAGCTCCAAATATAGGAATCCAAAGGCAACAACTAGTAGATGGTTCCCTCTTAATAAAGGATCATGTCGAGCATGTGAAGTCATTCAAGGATGTTAAATCTATGGAAGAGAAAATAAATGCACATCAACAACAACTCAATGCTATATTTATAGCTCTCTGAGGAAAGGTTGTCAGTGAGGTATTGACATTAGAAAAAGTTTAGAAGGATGCCAACACATCTTTGGACTAATTGATCAAGAAGGCCAAGTGTCCTGACCAACCTAAGGAGATAAAGAAATCAAAGGTGGCTATTGAAGAAATAATGTTAAAGCTACTTGACACATGATCACATTGGGATAATGTCAAGAAGTAGATTAAATAATCTGGGCCTAAATTTTTCGTTGAGGCTACAAACAAGACTTAGTCTAGGATGGACTAAGAGCATAGTGTGGGGTGATGTTGGACCCTATATTTTGACTAAGTATTTTGGTATTTTGGCACAGAACTGACACAACATGCTCAAGGATCATAAGCACAAAAATATTATGGCATAAAACTAGTTTGGCATATAAGGATCAATGCATGGAACCAGTATGGTTTGAAAAGACAAGGTCACAAAAGAACTAGTGTGAGAAGACCTAGTCAAAGATGGAATATAACTATGAGGAACCTGAAAGCATAAGACACAGAATAACATTGAAATAATTAGGGATCACATGGGAAGTGAGAGACAGTTGAGGAGTGATTCTTAAGGGCCAACTAGACTTTTAACCATCATGATTTTTATATCCACCTGTAAATAGAAACACATGATAGCAAGGATCTAAAATAGAACAAGTATATAGGGGATGCAAGGTCTTGAGTCCTTAGGATAAAATAGTTGATAGACTACCATGACTCTCAATCCATATAGATTTCATTGGCTAATCACTCATGTCATTCATTATGTAACTATTTGGTTAAGGAAAAATAAGTATAAATACCCCAACATGAAATCATTAGAAGGTGACTGATACTGGATATCATCTTTATTGAAATGTAATATAGAATTATGGATATTACAATAAGTTCTGATATTAATTGATATTCATGCATCTGATGGTAGGTTTGTATTGAGTAACTTGTAGTTGTAACTCATTATGAGATTTATAAAACTTCTACTTTTAGAATTTGCATAACAATCTTTGAATGCCATGGAATTTATCTGCATAATTATGTTTATTGAGGTTAATGAGACAAGGACCAAAGTAGTGTATCTCTTTTTTGTGTAACTTATAATTAGATATAAGTTCTAACTCAAGAGTATGACTAGTATGTTATTGCACAACATAACCCACAAGAACAAATATCTTGTTTTGTGCTTTGGGTGAGCGTGTATGACCATAGTCTTGTATAAAGGGCCAATGTGCTAGCTCATTGCGGACACACTTCAGTACTTGTAAACATGATTAAAATATTAAAAACCCAACATCAGCTCAACTAGGATGTTTTTTTAGAGTTATTTTCTTACCCAAAATTATTTTTTATTGTGTGTATAGTCCTTTTCAATTTTATCAATTTAGATATGGTTAATTGTAATTAGTGTATATGTTTCTCCCTAAAAAATACTCAACATTTTTTTGTTATGAATTTTGACATCTTTGTTTCTATGAAATAAGTATGGAAATTTTGGGTCAAGTGGAGGAATTTTATGGTAGTGTCGATTTAAGTATTCAATGTATGTTATTGTTGCATTGTTCATTATTATGCAGTTTAAAATTGAGGCAAATTTTATATCTAGTTGCCTTATTACTCGTTGTAGTTAAAAGCATTTGACATTTTTAACCTAAAATGTGTATGGTATTGTTTCACTTTGAAATCTAGGTTCTTTAAATATCTAATTGTCAAGAATAGGTTGTGTTTGGTAGAAATTGCCACAAAAAATGGCATCCTAGTTTCTAAATGGATTTATCAATATGCAAATGAATTCACATAACTTTTTCTCTATGTTATAAATCATTTGGCTACCTATTAGAGATATAGTACCTCATCAATAAGAATTACATGAAGTTGTTCATACTTCTTTTTAACAATATCTAAAGTGTTTAAATGTAGTGGAAGCATTTTTGACATTTGGTATTGAAATTGGAAAATAGAGTGAGTAGTTGAACCATTTATGTTGTAGACAACGTTGCTAGTATATGCAATGATAATGTCTTTGGCTTTTAGAGGGTCATTGTTATGTTGTATATTGTATAAATTACATAGTGATTGGTAAATTAATTTTTCTACATATATATTTCCTATTCCAACTCCTATTAAAAATAAGTGAATTATTTTGTCTGGAGATTTTTTTTCTCATTATAACATCTTTAATTAGTATTTTTTGGTTCAAATTTCTATTGGTTTTTGTGAATTGAAATAGTCATCTTTGCTTATTAAAAATGGTTCTTTACTTATTTTGAACTTGATTTATGGTTGGGTTTTTTTTGTTTTTATTTTTTTAATTTGATTCATATCAGCACCAATATCATATTCATCTTTCATATCAAAACATTGATCAAATTCATTATCATTTTCAATGTCAAATATCATATTTTTTGCTTTATGCATGTGCATGGAAGCAATGTTGATGTCACCCCATTTTTTATCTAATTTCACTATGAAATTGGCCTTTATATTTTAAATAATTTCAAAGTGTGCAAGGTAAGCTTAGAGCCACGTTTTGGAAGCTTTTTTCAATGTTTTTTTTTTTTTCTGGTTCTCAATATGGTATGTGTTTTAGTGAATTTGGGAAACTATAGGGATTAATTTCCTAAATAATAAAGAGGTTTGGATTAAGGGTAAAATTAGTAAATAAATGTGCCTTATTTAACCTACTAATTTATTGAATCTTAAAGTGCTTAACTGATTTCTAAAAATAACAAACAAGACTTAGCGGATTCTAGGCTAAGATAAAGGAGATAAAGGCTGCAAATTATTGATCTAGCTAGGTAGACAATCATAAATAGAATCTAGAAGTCTATTTTATACCTAGATAAGAGACCCAAAAATGGGACACCTAGAGGTCTAGTCTTGTATTCCAAGTTTTTGTGCTATAGTCCTTAGTGTCTAAGCTTTTTGAGCTTTCTAGGTTATGTTCATCTTCTCTGGGAGACCTTGTGCCTAAAATATCAAGTCTTGGTTGTTCATGAAGATTCATGTGTAATTATTTTTTTCTTCAAGGATCCTAGTTCCTCTTCATTCTTGATAGGTGATCTCAAATCCCACTGTAGAAAAGGGTTTAGTGTGCAATATGCACTGAATGTGTGATCACACCCCATGTGTGGGCATGCTGCCTATATACCAATACTATGAAGAGGGATCAAGGCCAATGTAGTTCTCTTAATTTGAGTGTGTATTATTTAATCATGTGTATGCAATGTAAGTGTATGAAAATTTGGGCAACCTTGAGATGAATCATGATTGGTGCAAGAGCTTGGATAGGCTATAAATAACAGTGGTTGGCTATATACAAAGAATAGGAAGATTTAATTGAGTGTGCTTTAGTATATTTCTATGTTGTGCCTTTTTAATGATTTTCAACCCTTCTAAATGACCTTTAAATGGGATTTTATAGGAAAAATAGTGATCTTGGGTTAGATGAACTCACATTAGGCTGACAAGGGAAAAGATAAGGATTTGAGAAAATCTAACTATTTGAGGCTATTGTGGACTTAGATAACACTAGAAAGTGGACACCCTGGGTCCCATCAATGTATTATAACCTATGGCGCTATTATGTAGTGGGAAAGGGACCCTGGCAGATATATTTGTGCTTGGGAGAGGAGTCTGGGATAGCAGGGGATGAATCTAGAAGGCTTTGGATGATTGGGAAATATTGAAAACATGTTTATGTGGGTTGTGTAAGTGAGTTGGAGAGACCTATGGTTTGGGTGTCACAAGTTATGCTTAGGTTATAAAAATTACATTTTAATATGACTACATTTAACCCCCCCCCTTTATTCTAAGTATGCAACAAATAAAAATACTAGGATAAATGAAAAAAGATAAGTGTACCTAAACTTACCTATGAGGATACGCCCAAGAAGTTGTGTGATGTTGGGTTGTGTATAGTCAGAGCATGTTATACTATGTAAGTCTATGAAAAGTAAAGTGAAAGTAGTTTAGTTCTTACTAGATACACTATATCTAAAATAAGAATGTACAAATTAGGTAAAGAGAGAGGAAGGAAGAGAAAGGAACAAATACACCTTACTGGGTACACAAACCAATATAAAACCTATTATGTTACTAGGTTATGTTGGGTAATGTTAGAAGTATGATAAACCAAGAGTTATATCAATGAATGAGCTAAGTGCTCAATCCCTTGGAAGTTGGATCAAGAATACAAAGGCAGACCCTTTGGCTCCATTGTCACCAACTATGTGAAGTTAATGAATCATGCATGTGTTAATTGATGTCTAGACCATGTGTCAACTCCCTCTGAGTAGGTGGCTCAAGAATAAAAAAGGTTAGCTAGACCTTTTGCTCCATTGTTGCCCCATGATGTGAATCTAAATGAGAAAAATATTGGTATAGATGAATGTCATATGAGATGGCTCATAGAACCCCTAAATGTGCTATGATCTGACAATGTTGGTGTGGATAGCTAAATGTAAACTAGAAACTAGGCCACTGTTGGCCACTTCAAAGGATGGAGATTGGACTTATATAGAAGCCCCTCCTAAAACTAGAATCAAGGCTTAGGAAGCCACTTGAGAACTCAGGTACATGAGAAAGAAACTTGTATGAAAGTTTACCTGAATGTGATTCTAACCACCTACAGATGGAGTAAGGCATGTAACTATTGGGAATGTGTAATAAAATGCTATAAACTCAAAAAATAGAGAAGGCCCATGTGCCATGCATATTGCCCCCAATAACTAGTATCTAGAACATAGATTTTGAATTGAAATTTGTATCAACTACCATGTCTAAAATAAAAAATGGAAACCCTCATGCTATACATGATGCCCCCTATTTTGGATTCTCTAAGTGAAATAAGTGTTAAAATTTTCTAATTTTTGGACTGAACTATACTGGCAAAACTATGACTAAACTCACCTCTCTACCTGATTCTAGAAAAATTGAATATTCTATTGTTTGGACAACAACACTAGAAATTGGACACTTTGGGGTCCATCACTATAGTCCCATTTTTTGGCACTATTATCTAGAGCCAAAATTGATGAATGATCTAGATTCTTTGTTGTCTACCTAGTCTAGTTTGTCTGTGTTGAGTTATAGATTCTAGACTATACTATTCTAAAATTACTTTTTCAACCATTAGGAGCTTTGATCTCTGTGATAAAACCCTTATTTTTTGCCCCCTCTTTTGAGCGTAGGAATGAAGACCTTGAAATGACTAACCTCAGAAGAAGAATCATTGCAAGTGTGTTAAGCTATGAAAACATTTGATATAGATTATCTCAAGATATAGTAAAAATTATAGAGAGAGATTGTTAGATCCACAAGGGTATGCCTAGATAGATATAATAATGTAATAGCATGTGCATAAGAGTAAATTGGAATTTGAAATGTTAGTTGTTAGTTGTTAGTGTAATGGAGGGATAGAGCATGATGTCCATCATGGCATCCAAGATGTAAGGTAAATGCATGATTGGAATCATGGCATTGCACACAAAGATAAGAAATCAAGAAACAAACATACAAAGTAAGAAGAAAGAAACATGCAAGGGTGGCCAAGGGGCCAAATAAGCACACAACACATACAAGGCATGTTAAAATGCTACATACACACAATGGGAACAAGCAAATATTATCATAAGGGACACAAGCACATGAAAGACACACACAAAAGACATTGGCAAGTGTCTAAGGCATACACATATAAACAAGAACAAAGGATATTAGAAAATTTCCTAGAATGCAAGGAGGAAGCAAACAAGAACTAGAAAATGCAAACATATCTAGCTAATTAAAGAAAAGAGTGGAAGCATGCAAAGTAATCTAAATATAAACATGCATCTAACTATGTAAAGAAAGAAGCCAGAGTATACAAGATATGTAATACAAGACTAATGTATATGATATGAAATATAAAAGTGTGATATATGATAATGGATGTTGATATAATATCTATGTAACAAAGTAAGGAACATACTACAATAAGATGTTTAGTGTGTATAGTGTAAGAATGACATAACCTAGATGGTGTAGTCATGTAGAATATGCCCTATTAGGTAGATGTATCGATATGTAGCTAGAATGTAGAAGTAAGATTCCCCCTCGATGGGTGGAGTGAAGCAATCAAGGATCTAGATGCACTAAACATACTCAAAGAAGATCAAGTGAAGCCTGGTAATATAGATAAATTGACAAATAATAACATAGAATAGCATAATGTAAGTCTAGCATAATGGTTAGCAATGTAAAACATAGATGATGCATACAATTGACATGTTTTTTGTATATTTGAAATATTATATTATTTTTGTATTTTGAAATATTTGAGTTATGTATAATCAAGCAGAGTAAACTATGTACAATCAAGTAGGAGATAATATATACAATCAATCCTAGAAATAAATGATATTAATTGATGAGTCTTATATGAGACTCCCTGTCATGGTGTCTTGTATTGAAGAGTGGAATCGTGCATGATCATGAAACATGATCGAAATTCTAAGACTGTGGCTCTAAAAGTTGTATATGTTGTAAATGCTCTGAAATCTCTAAAGTAGAAACTAACTATGGGGACCCTCTATAATTTTGAGAAGTGGATGCATCTATAGGGCTCTTTGGGACCCATCTGGAAGTAGGAGAAAATTGTTGAACATGTGTTATATGTGTAGATGTATGAAGTCTCAATAAAACTACTCTGGGTGTGAATATTGTAGCTAGAAGCTATGTAAAATCTTGAAGCTGTGGAGGTGTATGAACCCTCTAAACTGGTGATGGATATCATATCTATGTTTGATGTTGAATTGGAGAAAAAATGGTGGTAGAGCTAGAACTAGTAATAGAATTGAAACTAGCTTTAAAATCGGAAGTGGCAACTCATATGGAACTCTAGTAACTATGATAAACTAATTAACATGAATGAATCTCATGCATCGATGTATTGTAGATGAAATTTCTCAAAGTTTTTGTATCCAAGGTCTACCAAGTAACATGTCAAAAACTCCCACACTATTAACTATAATAAATGAGGTGGTCATGTGTGTAGGACCAACCTGTAGAGGAATGAGGATCTCACCCAATGTAGTCTGACTATGTCTACTAAAACCATTGATAACTATATTTTTTATAGTAATATCCTACTCTGTATAACCCAAGTGCTATAGTATTGTCATAGTACACATGTTAACATTGGATCCATTATCAATAGAACACTGTAAATGGGATGACCATGAATAAAAGCTCTAATGAAGAGCACATGATAATCTATGTCATCCTTAATAATCTCTTTCTTAGAAAAGGAGATGGAAGGTAGAACTAGAATGCTAGAATGAAATGTACCAATCATGTGGCTCAATGAATGTTAATCAACTATCAATGCCTTATATGTAATTTGTGGAGGGTGTGCCTAATATGCATGATGTACACCTGATGTGTCCTGTGTCTTTGACTTTCCATGCTATGGAAGTGGATCTGAAAATATTTTGAGTGACTTATTCTTCATTGGTTTGGTTGGAGGAGGCTCAGATAAAGTGCCTAGATCAATTTGATTGCCATCAATTATATCATGTATCTTATGCTTGAGACTAATTAATCTATTTTTAGTATGTCTTGGTGCCCTTTGATAGTCATAAAATGCATTCTAGTCATATCCCCATGAAAGAGGCTTTACTAGATCAATTTCTCTAATGGGAGGAAGAGATATGATGTTACATTCTAATAACTACTATAAAACTTTGGCTGGAGTAACTAGTTGATTTGTAAAAGGTTGCCAAGGAGGTGATGATAAAGTGACTCTCTATGAGGGCTATGAAGCTGCATTAACTGTCTATTGAGTCGATCCTTTACTATCATTGAATTTGACCTTATATGGGGCTTTGTTATTACTCTTATTAGTTGTATTTGGTGCACTTGTATACTTAAGTTTTCCCATTGAAATGAGTTTGATTTCTCTTTATTTTAAAGTTTGACACAATTTAGTGAAATAAGAGAAACACTTAAACATGATTATCTCATGCAAAACTGGTAGAAGACTATGTTTGAAGAGGTCTTGTAACTCCTAATATGCCATAGGGATAGTCATCTTAGCCAATATGGTCTTATATCTGAGAACATACTTGGTGAGAGGCTCATTTGATTTCTATTTTTTTTGTTTAATTTGGGAATATGAAACCTTATCACTGATATTAGTACTAAAATGTGTTAGGAACATGTCTACAAGAGGATTGAATGCATTAACCAATTGATTCAGTAGATTGTAAAACCATTGTAATGCATAATACTTGAGGCTCCTTAGAAATAATTTAGTTAATATCCATTGATTTGGTACATAATCTAAACATGCTACATGAAAGGCTCTCAAATGTGTCTTTGGATCACCCTTTCCATCGTAAAGAGTGAGCTTAGGTTGTACAAATCTAGGTGGTAAGGGTGTAGTAGCTATATGGCATGCCAAAGGTGTATGTAATAGAGTTAAGGAGTCCAATGCCTGTGTAGATCTAGTGGTACCTTGATCAAGATGTTGTACCTTGGATTGAAGAGATCAAATCTCTTACCCAAGGGCAAGCACATTAGGAGATAGGGATGTACTAGCTACAACTAGTGGCATAGAATAAGGTTGGGCTACCATAGGGGGTTGTTTTGATATAGTTGCCCCCATAGTGTCATGTGAAACTGGTGGCTCTATAGTTTAAGAACATTGACTATTGATTACCTTTTGTTGTTCCTCTTGGAGGATTTTAATCTTGTCATCTTTCATAACTGGGTGTTTGGTTAATAGTTCTTGAAGCTCTCTTTTATCAGTTTCATCAAAGCCGGTATATTGGGTCATTGTTAAAGTAGGAAAATAATTTGAAATTTGTTTGAATGTTTTACAATAAGTTGTAATAGGTAATGTGCTAAAAATGCAAAGCATTTGATATAAGAAACACAAAATTCTAAAATAGTAGTTTAGAATTTGTGCAAAAAAGGATACGAAGCTACCAAACATGTAAGGTAATACCATAAAAAGCAAAGTAGTAACTAGTATATGGAACTAGGGATTTTTTAGAAATATTATTTGAAAAATAGTATGAACTTTTGAATTTGAAATTTATTTTCTGAGCTAAGTATGCAAGATAAAATTTAGAAAATTATGAGAAATTACTTGCTTGAATGGGACCTAGTAGATACAACTAGTGTTTTGAGACAAATAAAATTTCTAGAATTACTATGAATTTTTGAAATTTTAAGTGATTTTCTAATTTTAATATTCAATCAAAATTTGTAGAAAATAAGTGGAATGTTACATGAAAATTAATGGGATTTAGTTGATGCAACTAGGTTTTGAAATGAATTTTTTCAAAATTAATGTAATAAAATGAAAAATTTGTAGAATTGAGTTTTAAAAATTTAGGAAAAAATTGAAAATATTTTTAAAATTAGTAATATATTTTTTCTAGTGGTTTGAAAGTGTTTGTATGCAAATAGGACCTAGTATGTGCAAACTAGGGTTTTAGTGAAGTATAGAAAATATTCCAATTAATTTGTAATTTTATAATTTTTAAATTTGGGAAAAATTAGGAAAATATTTCAAAAAATAAAAAATAATTAGCCTTAGGGTTTCTAGGGTTTTTGTGCAAAAATTCAAAGTAAGTCAAGTTTACCAAATGTTTTACTAGATTTGGGAAACTATAGGGGTTTATTTCATAAATAGTAAAGGGGTTTAGATTAAGGGGAAAATTAGTAAATAAATGTTCCTTAATTAACCTACTAGTTTATTGAATCTAGAAGTGCTTAATTGATTTCTAAAAATATCAAACAAGCGAATAGAGAGTAAAACTTAGCTGATTCTAGGCTAAGACAGAGGAGACAGAGGCTAAAAATTACTGATTTGGCTAGGCACAGATCAAAAATAGCGTCTATAAGTCTATTTTTTTACCTAGATAGGGTGTCATAAATGGGACACCTAGAGGTCCAATGCTATAGTCCAAGTTTTGGTGTTGTAGTCCTTAGTGTCTAAGCTTTCTAGGTTTTATTCATCTATTCTGGGAGACCATATACCTAAAATATCAAGTCATGGTTGTTCATGAAGTTGTGTATCCAATTGAATTGTCTTCAAGGATCCTAGTTCCTCTTCATGCTTGATAAGTGATCTCAAATCCCACTATAAAAAGGGGTTAGTGTGTAATATGCAATGAACATGTGATCACACCCTGTGTGTGGGCATTCTACCTACATAACAATACTCTGAAGAGGGATCAAGGCCAATGTAGTTCTCCCACTTTGATTTTGTATTATGTAATCTTATGTATGCAGTGTAAGTGTATACAAAATTTGGCATGCTTGAGATGACTCGTGACTAGTTTGAGAGCTTTGATAGGTTAGAAATATTAGTGGGTAATTGTATGCAGAGAATATGAAGATTTGCTTGAGTGTGCTTTAGTATATTTTTAGCTTGTGCCTTTTGAATGATTGCCAACCCTTCTAAATGACCTTTGAATGGGATTTTAAATGGAAACTAGTGATCCTAGGTTAAATGAACTCACATTAGGCTGACAAGGGAAAAGATAAGGATTTTGGAAAATCTAACCATCTGAGGCTATTTGGACTTAGACAACAGTGCTAGAAAGTGGACACCTTGGGTCCCAGTGATGTAGTCCAGCCTATGGTATTGTTTTCTAGGGGAAAAGGGACCCTAGGGGATAGATTTGTGCTTAGGAGAGGAGTTCAGGACAACAAAGGTTGAATCTAGAAGGATTCAGATGATTGGGAAATAGTGAAAACATGCCTACGTGAGCTGTGTAAGCAAGTATGAGTGTCTTATGATTTGGGTGTCACATGTCATGCTCAAGTTATACAAATTGCATTTTAGTATGACTATAGTATGAACAACAACATTTTTATCTACAATAGTTCTCAGGGTCAAAATGATTATTATACCTCACATAATGTGTGATTTATGTATTTTATAATTTATTCATATTTCTACTTGTTCCTATTTAGTAGGTTGCATATTCTACTAAGCATACATGTTCTATAAATTCTAGTCTTCCATTATATTTGTCTATCACTAAAGCACATATTACATTCTTGGCATCATCATGCTCTTGTGCCAACAATTTAGGGGTTTTCAAAACAAATGTTCTATTTTCCAATGGTGATGTGTTTATGAAATTTTTTTCCTTAGACCCATAATGTAGTGGTAGTGACAGTACTATATGCACTACTTGTTGACTGGACATTTGTTGGTAGTTAAGGAAGGTGTTATCAAGTTTCTATACAAACTAGAATTTAGTATATTTTTTAAATAGTTCTTCTCAGACTTTTTAAAAATCCATTTTTAGTTTGTGGTTCAATTTATTCATATAAGATATGCAATACATTTCATTTGAATATGCATCAAGAATGTATTATGTATCTGTATTTACATACCAAAGCTGGGGAACACTAATTAAAAAAACATTTATCCACTTGTCTACTGGGGGTCTTTTTAAAATAATTATAGGGCATGTAGTAGCTGATCACAACATATTCAAATACATTTCCTTAGTTAAGTTTTCAATTTTTAAGTTAATGTCAAATGTTTTATTTTTGTCATATTTTTTGTTCTCTAGCAATTTCAAAAACATTTTAACAGAACTTTTGATTTCTTGTTCAATATTTTATAAAGGCTCTAATATTATTGTTCCATCCATTGGAGGTAGTGGAAATTTGAATCTACAATATGGATTCTTGTACTTATTACATGTGTGTGTATGATGATGGGTTTGCATTTCCATTAATGTTTCATCTAGTAATGAGGAATCACAAAATATGTATTGTGTCATAAATGATTCAATTTCAGCATTTGAACATTGGCCATAGATCATTGCATATCCATAGCATGAATTGAATGTGTTCATTTCCTCTATTTTTAAATTCTATTATGAAAAAATAATCGATAATGTCACTAAAAAATTATTTATTTCACAATATCATATTCTTAAATGCATTTATTTTATGATTGAAATGACTGTTGAAAATTACTGGATTCTTTCTTATCATCATACTGATGTCGTCTGAGCATAAATTATCATTATTTTGGAGTTTATTTTATATACATATATTTTAATGCATTTAAAAGGGGATTACAAACATGATCTGCACTTGTTAGTGTGATAAAAAATGTGGGTGGCCCTAATTACCTAATCATTGTAAAAATGTTTTTCTTTGTTTTTTCTAAATAGTCAAGTGAAATTCAAATGTTTTTTAAGCAACAAAAACCTATTGGAGATTTAAAAATATTTTCTACATTTGTATTTTTTTAAGTCTCTTACATATAATGTTTTCCCTTTCAATTCGCCTTTTCTTATACATATCCATGCAGAACTGGAAACTCGTATGATAATTTTAATTGCTTTGAAGAAGAGATTTGTGATATGTATTACAATGTCATTGTGTTGATGTAATAGTTCCCAATTTGTAATTTTATTGTAGGAAAAATGTTCCATAACATAATTTTGGTGGACACAACCATAGTATAAAGTTGGGAAGTTCATTTATTCTGAGTACCTATCCTTGAAAATACCCAATGGCTTAAATCCTTCAAATGGTGTTATTTGAATAATGTTCTCTTCGAAGTATTTTATTTAATGTGAATTCTCAAACCAATGAATAATTGATTTTATAATTAATTTTAATTCAATTTCAATTGGATCTTGCTTAATATCTTTAGTAATTTTAATGTCTTTTGTTCTTTGGTCAATTTGATCCTAGGAAATATCTATCCACTCATTATTGATAGTCACTTCCTCTTGAATATACAATGACATTTTACAAAGCTTAGCTAATGCATTCATCACACATGTAGGTCTGACATTTTTGCTTAAATATGCATTATCATATTCCAATTTCCATTTCACTGTAATTGTAATTGTTTAATTTTCATTTTTGATTTTCCTAAGTAATGCTTTTTTGATATGATCAAAATCAAGAAACACATTTATAATTATTCTAAGAAGGCCTATTTGTGATCATTTATATCTTAGTTGCCTTGTTTGTGCAAAGGTCACACACATGGAAACTAATGTTTCTTATAAAGAACTTAGTGTTTGAACTGCTTGTATTGGTTGATTTTTTTTGTATTTGAAAAGGTGCGACAAACATGGGAATTTTCCCATTTTCGAGAGATAAATTGCATTGTTTACATATATATCCTTCCAATTATTTTCTATCAAATTTTGATCTAGTAGTAATTGAAGAGAAAATGTCAATAATATTATTATCAAGATCAATGAGGTCTTTACAGAAATGTAAGCATTCACATAGATAGTAGGGACAAGTATGTGTGTCATTAATTGCTTTTAGATATGTTGGACTTTCTCTTCTATTTTGATCAGTCTCTATTTTTATTTTATGCTCACTATTTCAAATTTTTCATATCTTACATTCAAATAATGCAATGATGTGCACTTTTTCATTTGACAATGTGTTGTCATTGGTGTTGCATTGTCATATGCTTTATTTGTTATTGTTAGATATATTGACATGTTTACAATGTTAATTTCTTCCAGTTTCCAAGTCTTTTCTTATGTCACATGTGATAGTGTTTTATGTTCACAATATTAATTTTTAGCAAACATAATGATGCAAGTTGTCTCATTGGTGGTTGAATTTCTATTTATGTTGTTTGTTTTGATTTAGTAGCCTTAAAATTTTGCATTGGTTTGACAATTGTGTTTGTATTTTATTCAATACATATTGGTTTGCATTTGTTTATTCTATGTGCATCTATTAAATGCATTTTTTTAATGAATGGACAAAAATTCTAGATCGATAAGGTCTAATTAATTTTTTCATGGGTTTGTTGCAATGGCTCATAGTGAATATGACTTGTCTCTATTTCAAATTCAATCACATTGTATATGTGCTTCATGTTTGAGTAATTATTGTATACATTTAAAAAATTTATAGTTGTTGTCGACCATTTTTAGATATTAACTTGTAAGATGTTTGAAAGTCATATCGAACATAAATGTCCACCTTCTATTTGATCTTTTTCATTTGGAATTCCCAACATATCAATATATGTTTTCCAGTTTATAATGCTTTTACTATTAGGTTCCTTAAATTTTGATTTGCATGTTTTCAAGCATTCCATTGCATATTTGTCTACTGTGAAAATTGCATTTAAAAATGATTGGGAAATATAATATCATAGTGACAACACATCAATTTTACTTTTGGTGAGGTAAATTGTTGCATTAAATAAGATCTCTCTACAATTGTCAATAAATGGGCTTGTTCTATGCAATTGATACTTTTATATTTCATTTTCAATTACATTCCATGTGCATGAAAGTTTAATACATGAAATTGATAATCTATTATGTATAATTAGAGGAATAGAGCCTTCCAATATTCTTGTAAGCAATGGTTCATAGTGTCCATAAGTTAGATTTATATAATGAAACAATATGGAATATACAAGAGTCAATGGTTATTTGTTAAAATGTAAGTATTTTCACTTTTACATCAAATACCACAAGCAAATCAATATGTTTAACCATCATGCAAGCCACTTAATGTAGAATGTATCACCCCATACTTTAGGTTGACCTGCATTGGTTGTGCTATTTGTATAAATTCATGCTCTCTCTAGGTATGTACTCTTGTCATATATCCCATGAAAATCATATAGTATGTCATAATGCAATTCATATTAATATGACCATTGTGCAATTGAGTTGTGATTGTGTAAACATGACAAAAATAAATATATCATTCCATTGCATAATTAATTTGATGTATAACTAAAATTCAATAATACTTGAATTGTGTCAAAAATAAAATCACCTGCATTATATTTGAATGAATTGACTTGAAAAAGTTGATTGTCTTTTAAAGCATTGACAAAGTTTGATATCGATGTCTATGGTTGATGTTCATATGTATCCATGTCTATTGAAACTATAGGTCTTTTCCCTTATTTCTTGTTCCTTTGTCTTTTCATGTTATTCACAAAAGCAAAAAAGGTTTTTTGATCCAAATTTTAAATTTATTTTTCAAAGTTTCTAAAAATATTGGGAAGACAATTGCTCATACCTTATGCAATATCTTTAGCCCAATTAAAAAATCACTTGCTCTAATGTAGAGAAGCATGTAAGTAATTATGCCTTGCAACATATTACAAAATAAGTAAAATTAAATTCTATAAATGCATTATTATGCATATGAATAAAAAAGAAATCCCACCATATAATACTAATTACAATAAGAGCATTTTATATCCATTGACTAATGGATAATGAAATATAGTGACCTTTATAAATATGCACTCTCACTCTCTTTATGTTAGTCATATGTTTGTTTTAAGAAATCTATGGATCTTGAATGAAAGACACTTTGCATTACAATGAGCCATCTGTTGGATCCATAAGAATAAATTGTGTTGTGTTTGAGCAAGAAAAGTGTTTGTTTTCTCTCTAAAAGAATAGGACTTATGATTGGATTAAGCTTCACATAAGTAAATATTTGTGTAACCTTCCTTTGATAAAACTAGAATTTTCTTTTAATTAAGAGTAATGAGAAGAAACATTGAATAAATTATCATGTTAAATTTAGAATTTATAGAAATGATATTGGCAAAAAAAATTCCTAAATAATACATTTGAAGAAACCATAACTTTGATTTATTTAATCAGATTAACACTAAGAAAATTTGAATATGATTTTAAATTATTTTAAACTTGGCTTACTCATGGTAAATCTTGATAAATGTCGGATTCAAATAAACAATTTGTTTCATTACATAATAAAAAAGGCATTTAGTCTATGGTTTACTATTTGCATGTGTTTCATCTATATATATACACACTATAAGTTTTATTACATAATAAAAACAAGAATTGAGACTCTGATTTATTATTTATTTGTAATAAATACATTTGTAGAGTGCATAAAATCCTTACCTAGAAATGGTAATAGCAATTCCTATAAGGTAATTCCTAACATAGTTTTCTTGCACTACAGTGGTTGCATTTTTGTGTGGTTTATAATTAGAGCGCAAGGTATGATCAATAGTTTAGATTTTATTTTGGGTCACAAAATCAAAAAAGGTTTTTTGATTCAGCTTTTAAATTTATTTTTCAAAGTTTCTAAAAATATTAGGAAGATAATTGCTCATACCTTGTGCAATATCTTCAACCCAAATAACAAAGCACTTTCTCTAATGAAGAGAAGAATGTAATCAGTTATGCCCTACAACATATTACAAAATAACTAAAATTGAATTTTTCAAATGTATTATTATGCATATGAACAAAAGAAATCCCATCATATAATATTGATTATAATAAGAGCATGTTATATCCATTAACTAACTAATAATGAAATTTAGTGACATTTATATATTGAAAGAGTGGGAATATAAAATGATGTTTGGTAATTTATACTAATGGAAGGAAAATACTTTTGTTTACCATATTTTTTTTTCTTGGGATACAAGATAATTCATCATCCATGTCCTCTCTTTATTTTGTTGGAAAGTGATATTAGTTTATAACAATAAAACTATGGTGAAGGATTGGAAAACCCACACAAAAACTAAAGAACAAGTCCATGGTTGAAGGGCTAATGGATTTTAGGACCTAACAGACTCTAGGAATGGTCTATTAAATGTATATGATAAGTGGTTGACCATTAAATATATTTTTATTGTTCTTTGTGCTTCTAGTGTCTTTAAAAGAATATTCAAGATTGTGTTTGATGAATACACCCAAAGGTCCTCATGTAAGATATAAATAATTGAAATGTCATTGGTATATGAAATAAATAATGATACATAAAAAATAAATCTCACTCACATGAATCTTTTCCCTCTTTTTTGCTTTGACAATTAAATATAAGAGGCAAGACCTTCATTTTTTGAGATTAGAGAAAAGAGATGAGGAGGATTAAAGAATAAAATCTCAAATGATAATACATAATATGAGCATACGCAACTATTTTTTGAGAATGAATTCTTATATCATATTGGGATAGGAAGATCCAATCTATTTATTCCCCAACTACTTATTACCCAAGCCTTTATCTTCAACTCTTTGTTGCTTTTAGCACAAACAAAGAGGAGTATGGTTAGTAAAAGTAGACACAAGTATAATATTATACTCATAAATATTGAAGAACATGAAATGAAAATGAGAGATATATTGTTACTCTAAAGTATAAAAAAGATATTTTTCTTCTTATGATCACCTTCATAAACTGGTTAGGGGAAGAATAAGGAAATATTTCAAACTAATTGGTTGGAACATTTCATCCCTCAACAACACTAGATCATTATTAATGTATGCATTCATCATAGTTGTATAAGGTCTAGAGATACATTTTCTAAAATGGGTGGGGCTCAAAAGATGGGTTCTATAGCTCTTGTGTTTTGTTTAGTATTTTTTATCAGCTTTCATTAGGCTAAAGGAAATGGGTTTGTGAAAACCCAAGACACACATTTTTTTGTTAATGTAAATCTCCTTTTATGTTAATGGGTTCAACTCATACTAGATGATGACATTAGAAATATATCCATCATAGATATATAAAGTCACTTCTATTTTTGAGGAAGTGTATGCCATGGCCTCAATCTTGCTAGGACATGGGCCTTCAGTGATGGTCATTATAAAGAATTACAAGTTTCTCCTAGTGTTTAAAATGAACATGTCTTTTAGGTTTGTTAGCTCATGGTGTTGCATTGTACATAATTTATTTATTGATTATTCTCTCTATCATTTTATCTAGTTTATTTTAATGGTTTTTTATATGCAAGATCTAGATTTTGTGATTTATGAAGCCAAAAGGAATAACATCAGGTTCATCCTTAGCTTGGCAAACAACTATGTTAAATTTGGAGGAAAAGATCAATATGTAAATTGGGCTTGCAATGCAAGATAGTATGTTAAATTTGTATGATTTATTCACAAATCCCATTGTTAATATCTATGATGAAAATCATGCTAAGATATATACACTGCCTATGTTGTTCCCTCCCTATGGGTTATAGTTAGTCTTAATTATTTATGTCTACATAGAGTTCCCTCTATATACATTATGCATGTGGGTCTCTTTGCCTTATACTTGGGTGTAATTACATTATGTATATAGTGGGTATCTATGCTTCTTTTGTATACGCATACCCACTATGATGGTTTTTTGTGTATCTGACTCTATGGGTTTGTATTGGCTACTTGAGTGTGTGTATTTTGTATATGGTGGGTATCTATGTTGCCTATGTATTCAAATACCTGGTGTGTTGGTGTTATTGTGTCTCTACATATATGGATTTTTATTGGTTACCTAGGTATATATGCATCATAATGAATATTAAAAATAGTAGGAATCTTTACTAGTGAATCTTGTCTCCTCCTTGAATCTAATGTTTCATCTTTCACATGAAACTGGGAGAGAGAAAATAGTGAGGCCATGAATTACACAAAAATCACTTCAAGAATATACAAAGATACATTGTTAAAAATAAACAATTAAAAAAATTTACCATGTCATTGCATTCTGTTACTGCCAATGATCTATACACATCATGGTATTTGTCTTGATAGTTATCTATAAAATGCACCAATGATCATAATTCTGATCACCATAGATTTTAAAGAATTCAAAAAAAGTTGTTCTTCCTAAACCATTACACCTCTCTTAGATTAAATGAAAATATAATAGTCTAAGAGATACTTTCACTGTAACAAAACCTTTATCTCTAAAATAACAAGCTAGATCTGCATAATCTCTCTTACATTTGATGTATACACAGAACCCATTATTACTGAGGCTATCATCAAATGGTTGGTTGATCTCGGCCTTGTCTTGGTATTTTTTTTAAGTGTATAAGGGGAGTCACATCTGACCACCTACATGGTAGGGACACATGACTACATGGTGCCTAAATATGCTATCTACATGTAGCTTACAGAAAAAAAAACAATGTCTATAGTTTTGGGGTAGTTGTGTTGTTACTTAGTTGAATCAAAAACTTAAAATTTGTAGATAGTTTGTGGGTATCTATTAATATATATTAAATCTTTTGAAGAAAGTGTTTTGTTGATTTTAGTGAGTATCATCTTGAACAATCATAAACATGTAGACTCAGATATTATTTTAGACTTTATCTAAACCTAGAAAAGCAGAGTATAGTCAGTGAGTTTTGAGGAAATAGAGAAATTGACATTAGTAATCAATTGAATCAAAGATAATGTAGATCAACTTAACTGGTAATTATGGGAAAAGAACACCAATATGGTTATTAATGAATGTGTTACAACCTCCTATCCATTGCATACACGTGCATCATATTGGACTATTATAAAACAACATAGATTCAAAACCATGAATGTTGTATCTTCCATACATTTAGATTAAACAATTTATACAACTAGCCTTTTCATCAAAACAATTCATGGTTGATTGATTTGGAGAATGGCAAAAATATTTTTTTTAAAAGTAAAAGTACATCAACAAATAGTTGCAGGCTTATAGCTATATCATCAATAAAGGTAGTATTATTTATTAGCTAGCAAACAACCAACCTTTAAATCATTAGAGTTGGCCTTGCATGGATTGAATTGATACTAATAATCTTGGCATGACTATAGGTAAATCTACAAAAATGATTATTTTCATAAACCCTACAAGCATATAAAATGCTAAATCAAAATAAATATTGTTATGGTGCACTTTATCAATAAGACAAAACATGATAAATGATATGATGCAAGACTCTTAGATTACTATTTGTATTTGGCCAATATTTGTAACATGTCGACAAACAAACATCATCTCCTCACTATTCCATTTTATTTTGGAAAAAAATAATAATAAAAGTAACCTAGGCATGTAGTAAAATTGCATTAAACAATTAACCTAATTTGAAATTGACCAAAAAACTACATACATAGGTTACTTCCATATGCATTCATCTAATTTCTATTTTTATGGACACTAGAAACTTGAGAAACCTTAATGATAAAAATCTTTAATACAAACTAAAATAGGGATGCCTACCCCATTCCATTACAGATAACACTAGTACATGCTAGATAATAGGCTATATTACAACACACAGTCGCAGGTATATAGGGGAGAGAACGGGATTTTATATGTTTATAAATTCTTTAATAATCTATTAAATTTGAGCATAGATGTTTGTCTTGAAGGATTAAAGTAATTGGACCCAGTTTGCTTTCATTGTTTAGTGTTAGTAAATGATTGATCTAATTCTTGTACAGGGAGTAGTAAATTTAGATTCCTATCATTTATACTATAAGTTTTTATGATTTTCACAGTAATAATAAAAGACCTTGGAAAACACAATTTTGAATTTATGTCTCCAATCAGATCTCTAAGAAAAGAAACAACCTTTTTTATGCACTCCAATTTTTTTTTTCAACAATCTAATTTCTAGAAAATTAAATTTAGATATTTTAATAGTTTAGGTAGGCCAAGCCATTTTTTATTTAAAAATGGGAGGATTTTAAACACATCACTATTGCCCACAAATTTCACCCCATCAACAGTCTTGAAAGGCTGAAACCATGGTTTCTAAATTTAATGTTATATGTTTTTATCCCCTAACAATTAGAAAGACCCACAGATTTCCCTTTGCATTTTTTGGTGCAAAGGTTGTGAGAGATATTGATGATTTCATTGAGAAATACATTTCCACCATTGAAAATGACTCCTTAACATAGGATGAAAGGCTCTTAGTTTTAAACTTAACCACTCAGTTTGGGGTTTGCAGGTGATATATGTGGAAAATAGCCCCATTAGATTATATTGGAAAATGGGAAATAAAATCCACTAGACACCACATCTCACTCTATTTCAACCCTCTAAGACTCCAAAAATGTAGGGAAAAAGGGAAAATGCATCAGAATAAAAATAAAACCTAACAAATATTTTCGGTTCCCTGCACCAGATATGTTGATTATGGACTTTTAAAAATGTTTGACCTGTTTATTATCCTCTTAGCTTAAACCTTAACCCTATAGTTTGGGGATTGTAGGAGATAGATGTGGAAAGTGGCCAGGCCTAATAAATCCAATAATTTGGAATTTTCTTCAAAATGGCAAAGAGATACATGCCCCAACAGATTATATTGAACAATGGGGAAGGAAAAACACTAGACAACACATTCGGCTCTATTTCATCCCTCTGACACTCTAAAAATGCAAGGAAAAAGAGCAATGAAAATATATGTAGGGATTTTATGTTCACATGGAGATTCTAACAAAGCAACCACGAGAGCCAAATGAATAGGAAGGGGTTTGAATTCAATCACTACAAAACCCTAATTTAAGTGAAAATGGTTACTCAACATAAATTTGGTTGGATCATAGACAAAAAAGTATCAAAGCTCTTAAGAATGCTGAAATAAAATTTTAAAACAAGATGGGCAAAACAACTGTAAGCCCTAATAAATAATTTGGGTGTCACAAACCTATAGGGAAAACTATCATTTACCACTGTTTAACACGTGTTGTCTATCTGCCTCCATAAATAGCACCTTTCTCTCTTGTCAAAGGAATCACATGAAAATAATAAGAAACAAAGCTACCCCATTGGCCGCATGCATAATGACTATTCCCCTTTTGACACTAACAAGGAAATATTAAAAAATAATATCACCTATTCATTATTATCGACAAATAATTTATGAAAATAACGCATAATCAAAACAATAATACCCATCAAGTACTAAAAATATCATAAAACCTTTATAATTTTTTTTTGGTAGTGTCATATACTATTCATTTCATATTGGTTCAATATCCACAAGGACCTAGATAAACTTGGGACATGTACACCCCTAAACCTACACATAATGTGCGGTCCAAAAACCACGAACAATAAATTGAAATAAAAGTATTATATCCATAGTCCCAACTTTGCACCAATATATTATTGTAACCAATGGTTAAATGTTATTCCAAGAAATGATTTTCATGCCATTATTTATTATCAATGAAAAACAAATTTACACATAAACCTATTGAAATTCACATGAAAAAGAAACAATAATTGTATGTTCAATTTAGTATGGAGAAAATGATGAGCCATAATATTGACAATTGAACTCCACCCATTGAGGATATATTTGTGTTCAATTTAAGATTGTGTGCATCTCATTTTTATTATTTTTTTCCATGGTAAGTTATATGCAATCGATTCTTCAATATTCTTAATTAATAATATTTAAGTTAATTATGAGAAAAATATTATTGTTATTATTGTTATTTTGAATATATAATTTAAAGTTTGAATAATTTATTTTATAATTTAAAAAAAATTTAAAAAATGATTTATATTTTATATTTTATTGGAAGATAAGTTGTGAAGTGGTTTATTTTTTTCTTTATAATATTTTCAAATTGTAATTTTAAAAAAAAAAATCTAACACTTATATTTAAAACCATTTTCTTTTAGATTTAAAATTAAAATGAAAACATAATCATGATGTATATGTGATCTTTGTATTTAAATGTTAAACAATGCAGTGGACAAACAACAAATTCTCAACATCAATAGCATAATTGACCCAAACTTTTGCAAACAATTGCCTAGGAGTTTCCTCTTTTCCACATTCATTATTGTATTAAAAACAAAATATTTACATGTGTGAACTACCATGTTGTGCTAAATTTATTCTCCCTATTTTAATATAATAGTACTATTTATGGACCCATACTTTGCAACATTTCCTATCAGAATTACCAACTAGTTGGTTGGACAATTATAGCATTTAATTTTCACCCCTATAGACAACTATGGCACTAAGAGTGAAAGGATAGGAAATGGAAAACAAAAAGAGACATTACATGACCCAATAGAGCAAAAAATAAGGAATTCTCGACACCATTAAAAAAAATATACTTTTAGTTATTAGAGTACCATGAAGGGATAATAAAGAGTGCATTTTGGAAGCCTAAGAAATATAATTCATAGTTAAATAGAAGGGTGGAAAATGTAAGTCAAATAATGCATATGATAAATTTTGAAATATAAATCTATGAGGATGATGAGTAGGAGTGGTGGGCAGGGTTTAGAAGTTGCAATTGTGTTACTTTAATTTGGTTTGATAAGTGAAATTAATCTAATTAAGATTTATAATATAATTTAAATATTAATATATGGCATTCAAGTATATATTTGAGTGTAAATTATTGAGATTGAATCTCTTGATCTGATAAGTAATATATGCTAAATATCGAATGATATAAAAATATCATAATACATATTTTTTCTTATTGAAAATATAACTTTGATTATATTTTAGAAATAAAAATTAGGATAAAGCAAGTTTGTGGTTCATTCAATTTTGGAATTGATATTCTATCTATGTTGGATCATTTACTTAGGATTGGGTCAATGTCACGAGTCGATACTGAGCTACGTGGAAGTAAGGAACAATGAATATATAGTTTCTTATGATTATCTTTGCTTGTTTTGTGTTTATTATCATAAAACATGATAATGTGCATAACTCTAGAAATCAGTCTCCTTTACCTTGAAACTTTAAGTTTGTTTGTGAGGGATAGAAACCTAAAAAAATGGGGGAAGTGTATGGGTTGAGTTGAACCCAATCACCCCCACTTGATGATTGATCATTACCTATGTATCTAGTACTCCAAAGAAATAAATTAAGACACACTTAATTCTCCAATCTATTGTGATTGTGTAATTATGATCCTCATTATGCATGTAGCCAATGATGTGGATTTTGTACTTGAAAATGCTTGTTTTGACTTGAATTTTGAGTGCTTCAAACTTGGATTGTGGTTGCTCTTAGTGATAGGTTTACAAATTGGGAACAATACAATAGATTTTCTTAGTGTACAATAGTGTATAAGTGTATAAAAAATAAGTGTCAAGTCTCTTTTGAATGAGACCTTGATTTGATTATATATGAATTAATTTGAATAATTATTCATTCCATAGACACATTAGGCTGATGGCTGACCCTAAGGATGGGTTTGAATTTAGAAAATAGGCAATGTCGGGAGCAAGTCAATACCGACCAGATCAAGTTAGTATTGACTAGTGGCATTGACTATATCGAGTGGAAATGACCTATGTAGGTAGACTAAACTGAGTCTTAAAATGTCTGTGATGGATATTTACTAGGTCTAAAATAGATAATGAGGTTCGTGTAGGTGTATAACAAAAAAATGAAAGGGTTTAATCATAAAATATCATAAAAGTGTGAGAGAATGGTAGATTAGAACCTTTTTTGAGTACTTAAGTCAAGCATGATAAATGCATGTCAATCTTGTTATTATCAAATACCAAATACTAAATTTTAGTATCTAAAAATGCTCCATTTTTATTATAATAATGGAATTATTAAACTAAAAGGATAGAATGTACCTATGTACAACACTCTTTTACTTTTAGATATGGCTTCAAATGTACATATTTTCTCCATGTGAACCTACAATAAAAATGAAGCAGTCGATGTCCATATGCAAAATTTTAAATCTGATATTTGAGAATTAAAATTTATAAGAGTAAGGAAGAAGTACACCTATATATGTGTAGACCATGTTACCATGTAAATTTTTGGATATTATGTTTATTTGTTGAATCATTTGATAAATGTGCTTCTTTATTGAAGCACATGAAGAATTGGAGTAATCATGCCCAAAATTTGTGTAACTATGTAGGATCCCGAGTTGGGAAGGCAATATGATCCACCTCTTATGAATGTGGGGAAAAGTATTCAATGAACTAACCCAAATAACTATTTAAGAAGAAGAGAGAACCATTGGGCTAGGTTCTCTCAAATAAACAACTATGCAAGTAAATGAGAGAACCATTAGGCTATGTTCTCTCAAAGAAAGTGAATCAACCACTACATATCATTTTAGATTCAAATGTATTTTTTTGCTCCAAATTTATCATGTTTGATCCATGTAAAAACAAAATTTCATGATCAAAATGGAATTAACAATGTCCAATCCCCCCATCATGAATGCAATTGTTGATTTTGTATTTTCACTCAAAATCTAATAGAATGCATGTTTTAAATGGAATGTAAAATGTCCATGCCCCCATCATGACCATAGATGTGATTTGTGTGAAGAATGAAAACCATTTTCAATTAAATTATACTATGTTGTTGTGTGTGTGCATGGACCAATATTGTGGCCCTAAATCTATACCAATTGATATAGATTGATATGCATCTATATGTTAAACTTGAGAACTTGTATCTAAAATATAAGTGTATGTGAAAACATGTAATGTTGTTCCTACAATTTATTGTGCATATTCTCATGCATATTCACCCAAGTGTGTATGAATTCATGTTATTGAGTATTTGTAGAATGTGTACATGCACCTCTATAATTTGAATCAATGTGCCAATATATGTCATGTATCTGAACCATCTAAATCTTTGAAATTTATACTCCACTCTAATTTTATGCCCATGGTGGCTTATGTCTCTATGAAAATCCCACTATGAAAAATAAGGGATATATCATATAATTTACTCATATAAAAAATAAGAGTTAATTGTATCATGTTGTGTTTATAGATAGCATTGTGTAAAATCATTTCTTCATGTGGATAATTTGCTATCATAGTAATGTATGTATCAATCAATGCATGCATGTAATATATAGAATGCAGGGCATATAAGTGTCATGTTTATATAAATATATTAATAAATCATGGATTAATAGTGTAATTAGATAATATTATGATATAATAGTGCATGATAAAGATCATGGTATGCCCTCAATGTCAACAAGTTCTACAAGCACAAGTGTTAGTGTCACACATAATGCTAAGGGCCACATACAAGGGACATAAAATATCACAATCAAGGGGACATAAAAAATTACACAAATAAGGGACATCAAGGATGGCACATCAAACAAAGCATAAGGGCCACACATAATAGTCACACATAAATTAGTCTATCATTTAAAAGAGTAACAACATCAATGGAACATAAATAAATGAACTAGTCTACACCATCCATATGTATCAACATCACATCTCAATATAATGGCATATAATGTATCATTGTGTAATAAATGAGTGACTATCAAGGCATTTGAAAGAAATATATGTATCTCAACATTGTACAAAAATCATAGAAAGATATAACATATAATAGTGAATTTTTTGGAACAAGATGACCCTAATATCCACATGGCCACTAGGTAAAGGAAAAATCAACATATGTATATCCATGTGTAACATGTATGTCATGTATAATTCTCAAATACTATGAAATACATATGTGTATGTAAATAATATGGCATTTACCAAACATGAGATAAATAACATATTTGAATAGTATAATCTAGTAATCATGTCAAGATTTTGGATTATTTGAGTATTTGAATGTTTTTGTATCTTATGATTTTTTATTTTTTTTATATTTTTGAAATATTTGACATTTGGAATATCAACCCAAATGTCCTATAAATGGGACCATCATGGGGAGTGCTTGTATTGAGTAGTGGAAGTGTCTTTTTTTGTGTATGGGAGGTATCAAATGTGGGTAGTTCAAGGTCTGATAAGGAGTCATGTGATGTACCATATCTATCATTATGACTACTCATAAGAATTAGAGTATAGTGATTAAACCTAGATGGATGAGGACTATGTGGTGTCTACTGTATAAGAAGATGTAGAATTGCTTATGTTCACAATAGAACACATTGAACTACATATGTTGTTAATTGAGTATGTAATGTAAGAGATAGTACCCTTTGTGTTCTTTGAATAACTCTATGATGTGATTTATGTTTAATGGTTGGTTGTGTGTGTGTATGTATCATGTATATGTGTAAAAATAAACTCTATTTTGATCCTAAATAGTCATGTTAACCATCTCTAAATAATGATCTTGAATATGTGTATCAACCCTCTCTAAAAAAATATTATGAATAGGTGTATCAACCCTCTATAAAAAATGATCCTCAATATGTGAATCAACCAATTATGGTGGTGTTGGGGGTGGAGGATGAGATATATTTGACTTTAGTGAATACTCATATCATACACCTATAATTAGACTCACTCTATTATAATATATGTACTTCAGTCATTGCATACTTTAGAGGGAATTTTATGGAGTCTATACATCCATGGGCATCCAAAAAACATGTCAAAGACTCCATTACTTTGTGGAATTATAAATGGTGTGAATAATAAGGCTAAACCTACCTAAAGAGGTAATACTATGCATCTAAAGGAATTGTTTCTTTCTATAAAATCCTTTATCTACTTTTGGTGTATCTTCTAAATCTTTCCATGTATACCAAAGAGATTAGAGAAATGTAATCCTTTAAATATTCTCACTTGAACCATTGTCAATAATAAAATTATGTATACATTTTCCATCAATATAAACTAATATAATTAATGCATAAAAACCTTAATTATCATCAATTATCTCATTTTCATCAAATGTGATCATGGGACACTAAGGTGTAATATTGCTAAGTGTACTAATTATAGTATCTAATGGATGATCATATGTCATCGGTGGAGGATGCATGTTGTATGTATAATGTACCTCTGAAGTGTCATTAGTATATGTTGACTCATGTTTAGGAAAATAATCATGAAATATATTCAACTTTTGATTTCCATTATATTTTGGTTGAGATTCGTCTATAGGAGTACCCAAATCTATAATGATATCATCTATAGGATCTTGTATCTTGTCTTATCTTGAAATATTTTTTTGATTAATGATACTCATATTATGAATTGTCACCATTATTCTTTGGTCTATACCTACTTAGATAGAGATATTATAATGGGAAGAGTGTTATAAGGTTACACTTGATCAACTTATTTAATATCACATGAGGAGGTGATGGTAATAATTAAAATTTTCCTTTTTTATGGAGTTGTCAATTATAAATGGATTATAATTTATGACATTGTATTAACTATAATATTTGCCTAATTATAGTTATTATTTGGTTTGACCTTATAATTTCATTTTATTTGAAACTTCATTATTGAATTAGTCATAGGATTTGATGTATACTTAATTTTTTTCAAAGCAATCTACTTAACTTCTTTGTTCCTCACTATATGGTGTACCTCACCAAATGATTTTAATCTCTTGAATATAATTGACTCATGGAGTGATGCTGGAAAAAAATGTTTGAATATATCTTGTAATTATTTTTCCATCATAACATTGGTCATTTTCACTAGCATGGTCTTGTGTAGAAGTACATGTTAGTAACTGGTTCATTGGATCCTTAATTTAGCTTATAAATTTATGCATAAGATAAATTATCATCAATGTTGATGGTAAAGTAAGCTAGGAATTAGTTATATAAGGGGTTGAATACTATTATGGATTAAAGAGGGAGATCATATAACCATCTCAATGTAGAATATTTAAGACTTATTGAAAATAAATTGGTCAATAGTTTATCATTGTATGCATAGTCTAGGCATGTTGCATGGAATGCTCTCAGATGTTATGTGGGATCACCTTTACCTTCGTGTAATGAGATTTTGGGAGATATTAACCTAGTTGGTATAGTTTAGGCTTATGTCTCAGGGTTTAATGGGTTATAAATCAAAGCATGTGAATCTATGGTATGAATAGCTTTTGATGCACCTTGTTCAAATTGCAACACCTTGGTATGAAATGTTGTAACATCTTGTTCAAGGGAATGTGCATTAGGTGAGGTTGGAAATGGAATATCCATAGACATCATGGAATGGGTGAAGGTTTCCCATGTAGTATAGGAATTAGAATATATTGAAGTCCTTGTGTTCCCCCAACATAGGAATAATGTCAATAGTAGTGGTCCAAATACTTGAGGTAGGAGCTTGAACCAAATTTTTCTACTCATATCTTATTATATATAACATTGCATCAATTTTATGTGGATTCATGTTAACATATTCAATGAATTTTTCATCCTCCAAGGCATATTTTTTTATCTTTGGTAGTTGTATCATCAGTTTCAAAATTCATGATAAGTCCATCAATAAGGTGAATACAATATGTTGTACAATCAATAATAAGGAGAACAAATGGAGTCATGAAAACCTTTAACATATAGTAGTAATAATGGGCCTTTAAAATTAGATGCTAAAACAATAGAATCAAATGAAGGCTTGGGATTTTTCATTGGTAACTTTGGCCTTATTAGTGAATTTAGTTTTGATACTTGTTACCCATTTTCGTACATAATTGATCCAAAAAAGATACATTGTCCAAGTATAAAAATATGAAAAGAGAAAATTCATTACTTGTGTTAACCATTAATTTTAATTCAAGATGGTCATGATTAATGTATATTATTAGGGAGTAATCAGAAATCATATCTAAAAATAAAAACTTAAGGCTGAAATATAAAACCATAGAAGGATGAAACCCTAAGGGAAAACTTAGGGCTTTGCACTATTATATATGTATGGGTTTACCAATATGTTTCACCCTATTTTAGATCAATGAGTGAGACTAATATAATTAATATATAAATTTGAAATGTGATTCAGATATTAATATATCTCAATCAAGTATACATCTAAATATAAAAGACTGAGATTAATTCTTATGATTTGATAAGTATCATATGCTAAATATATAAATTACTTAAGATATCATAATACTTAACTTTTTGGTTGAATTTATGACTATGAATATATTCTAGAAGTCAAAATAAATATAAATTAGACATGTTATTCATTTAGTTCTAAAATTGATTCATTTTTACTTTGTGTCAGTTTCGTAGGATCATGTCAATATCACTAGTCGATACTGACCTATTGGTTAGTAACAACCTATGTGTAAGTAGGGAACATTGAATGTAAGGTCACATGAAATTGTATTTTATTGCTCTATGTTTATGATCTCTTTTGCCTTCAAACCCTAATTTTTATTATGAGAGCTAAATCTATGAAAATGAAGGAAGTGTAATGGAATGATTTGACCACATTCATCCCCACTTGATGATTGACCATTGCCTACATATCCAATACTCTAAATAGATATATTAATCCACATGTAGTTCTCCACCTAGTGTGACTATGAAATTAACTCATTCACTATATGTATAAAGCTAATGTTGTGGCTTTGGTACTTGAAAATGTTTTCTTTGACTTGTATTTTAAGAGCTTCAGACTTGGCTTGTGGCTAATCCTAGTGATATGTTTTTAAATTAGGAAGAATAGAGCAAATTTTCTTGATGCAAAATAGTGTCTAAATGTATAACAAATAAGTGACAAGTCCCTTTTTAATGAGACCTTGATTTGTTTAAATATGGATCTAATTTAATAATTATTCACACCACTAAATCTTTAGGCTAATGGGCCAACCTTAATAATGATTTTATTTAATAAAATAATCATTTTTTTGGAATGGGTTGGTACCAACCAATATAAGTCAGTGTCAATTAGAAATATTGATTGTATCTAATGAAATTGACTTGTGTATAAGAAGAATGAACTAAGAGTTTGTATATTTATGTGTAAGATATATTACAGGTTTGAAACAAACAATGATGTTCCTATATGTATATAAAACTATAATGGAAAGGTTGACTCATAATATAACATGTAAGTGTGAGAGGATGGTAGATTAGGAACTTTTTTGAGTGCTCAAGAAATGTGTGGTAAATGTGCATCAATTTTTCCATTCTCAAGTGATGAAGACTATGCTTTAGTATCTATAACATTAGGACTTGATGTAGGAGCATCCAAGAGTTCATAAAATATTGCATTAACTAAAAACAAAGTGCTTTTGTTTTTGTGTGATTAATTTCATTTATTTGTTGTTTTGGCATGGTTACATAATGACTAGTTCAGTTTATGAGGTTTACATGAGCTTGCACACATTTATTTCTGGGTAGATTAGTGCACACATTTTTGTTTTCATATTTTTTATGAATTTCCATGTGGCATGTATGTTATGATATAAGGAATATTTGTATAAATGTCCATGTGGTGTAAATTTTAACACCCAAGGCATTTTTTAAAGAGGGGCCATTTATTCATTAGGAAGAGATATAATTCAAAGAGACATGGACATAATAAAATAGATGAGTAATATATTCATTTTTTTCTAAAAAAATAGACAAGTACAAGTGGTAGACATTTTGATAATGGAATGTGAACCGCTGATAACTAGACAATTTTATGGGAAAAATGCCAAGGATCATGGAGGTAAAATACTGAGAGACATATGTAATATATTAGGATCTAATTTATCTCCATGGAATATAATAATACCATAGATTCAAGTGTGAGTGTGTGCATTAATTATTGTAAGTGTGTGGTGTTAAATCAATGAGAAAGAGTGTGGTGTGTCTCAATTTCTAAATATGTGCTCATGTGTGTGCCAAGGGAGAGTGAGTTTCTAACTTAGCATCAAAAAGGTAAATACATTCCTCAATTGGACCCCATATTTGTGTTTACACCATTTTATATAAAATCAAGTTCTTTCCTTTTAGGGTTGATTTTTTAAGGCTTTTGTATGAGTTAGTTGCAAGATGTGAAAAATAAGTTTGCTTGAGTTAGCTTCAAGTTGTGAAAAAGAATATTGAATGTGTGGGAGGATAAGTTTATTGTAGATGTGATATAATTATTGGAAGTGTTGCATAAGTGTGTGAGGCTCTTTTTTTATTCTATTACAGGTTTTGAAAGAGAAGCATATTGGCTGAAGAGAGATGGCACACAAAGGAGTAAGAACACAAAGAGTTACAAACTTAGAAAATATGTTGAGGGAAGTCCCAAAAAAATTAGATGTCTTGGAGAGAGGACAAGCTATAAAATAAAATATACCAGCTGATGTCAAGGTGAAAGAGATAGGTATGTAACCTTGTACTATTGATTTGTTTTGTGTAAAATGGAACTCAGATAAGCTCATGAAATGGATTTTTGAGTTAGATGATTCCTTTGAAGAAGAAATTATTTTGGATCACATGAGTGTAAAAATTGCATGAACTAAGCTATGTGGAAGTACATCTAAGTACTTGATAATAATCCAATATAGGAGAAAAAAGAAATAAAATAATAAAGTGAGTGGCTAGGAACATATGGTTTCCTAGTTGGTGGGTCACCCAAAAATGCAGATAAAATGGTTAAAGAATCTTGAGGCATTGATATTTGAAAATGAAGATGAAAATAATATTTCCATCAAAGAAAATATGAGAAGGAATTTTCCAGGTGAGCATCTTGAATAAGTGAACGTGGGGGAGAAGATTGCCTTGAGAGGAAATATGAAGGTGAGGTTTCCATGTGAGAGACTAAATTATGCTTTCAAAAGAGCAGGATGTAGAGGAACAAATCATCATGGGAAAGGATATGGAGGGAATAAAGGTTAAGGATGACCATGATGAATTTCATGTTTACATGAAGGAAACAATATAGAAGAGTTAATAAGAGGAAATTACAGTTATAGAGTTTCAAAGAGATGAAGATACATTAGCTAGAGAGGAGAAATAAGGAGAAATAAATCCTCCTAGAGATAATATGAAGAGGATGGAAAATGAATAAGAGGGAATAAAGTAGCTAGTTTCTAATTCAACTAATATAAGTGAACAATATGAAGATAATTTTTAGATGAAGGAGCTAGAGCAAAGACTAGCTAAGGCAAGCCAAGCAATAGAAAAATATTGTAGCCAATTATTTGGGGTTGCCCAAGATGTAGCATATGTCCAAATAATCCACAACTATAAGAGGAGCAACAACTGAAATGGAGGTCTTTGGATACCCCATATGTGATGAAGTAGATGAAAATTGAGTTATTTTGACTCTTTAGAAAGTAGCTAAAGAGGAGAAATAGATGGCATATTGTGGAGATCCCATGTTTATTAAAGAGGGAGGAGACCTCTTAATTAAAGAGGAGATGAAGTTGAGAGAGGGAATGTTTGATTCCCATAATTATTTATTTGACCATGTTGCAAATGTGAAATGATTTGCAACAAAAGGAGAGATTGAACCACTTGACTGCATAAGTTTTGAAGAGGTGAAGGAGGAAGAAGAGTATTTTGAGAATCTTATAAATTAATAAGCCACAAGCAAGATGATGGTGGAAAGAGAGGATATGGTATCCATGAGATAAGTGTAGATAAAATTAGTAGAGAGTGAAGGAAGGAAGGATCCAAAAGTAGGTTGGATAGTGAGTAGATAAATCCAAGAATGCTTTAGGAGGAGGTTTTTGGTCAGTGGTGGGTTTAATCCCACAACAGAGAGTAAGATTTAATTAAAATCATCTTTCTTGAGGTGGTCAGATGAAGGTGGGTTTCATCCCACAAGACTATGGAGAGAAAATAGGGTAAACCTTTGATCGAGGAGGGTAGAATATGTTGGTTCTAACCACATAAAAGAAATATGAGTGAAAAGAGAGGTAAGGTGAAGAGGATAGATTGGAATCTAAAATTAAAAAGATGGAAATGGAATAAAAAGAGTGATTAATAGCTAAATTACTTGGTGTGTTGGAAGGGAAAACCTTAGCCATTATGCATGATGGTCAAAAGAGTGGTTTTACCACTTATTTCAACGATGTGAGTAAGATCTCACATTTTAAAAAGCTTAGGTGTCTAATGCAGGAGAATCCAAGGATTTTTGCAATCTTCTATCACCCAAAATTAAAGTGCGTGTGTGTTTTCATGATTTATTTTATTTTTTTATTATTTTGGCATGGTTACACAATTACTAGTTTAGTTCGTGAGGTTTACATGAGCTTGTACACAATTATTTTTGGGTATGTTAGTACACACATTTAAGTTTTCATATTTTTTATGAATTTCCATGTGGCATGTATGTTATAACATAAGGAATATTTGTATGAAAGTCCATGTGGTGTAAATTTTATGACCTAAGGAATTTTTGTAAAGAAAGGACATATATTTAGTTTAGAAGAGAAATTCTTCAAAGAGGTAGGGAGAGAATAAAATGGTTGAGGAAGATATTCATTTTTAATTCACAAAAATAGAATGGTGGTTAATAGAAGGCTAACTAGCATTATCATAACATTTTTTTGATAAAAACTCAAAGGATCATTGGGGTAAGAATATCAAGAGGTGAATGGATTTTAGGATGGTCTAAATTATATCCATGGGATGTAATAAGCCCATAGAGGCAAGTGTGTTTATGTGCATCAATTCTTGTAAGGGTGTGGTTTTGGATCAATGAGAAAGAGTGTATAGTGTCTCAATTTCAGAATATGTTCTCATGTGTGTGCCAAGGGAGAATCAATGTCTAAGTATCATAAAGGTAAATGATGTCCCTAAGTGGATCCCCTCTTTATGCTTGCATTAGGTTTTGGTGGAGCATATATTTGTGTCTAGGTCTGCACTCAGGTTTTATTGCCAAGAAGAAATAATTATCAAAAGTGTTGATCATAATAAATTTAGCATTTGTATATTACTTTTTCAAGCCCTCCCTGCCATTGGTTTATATTTTCATGTTACTTGATCATTTGGGTGAATATTTGGAGGGACCTAATATTTAAGGAATGCCTAAATTCCCTTATCCATTCTATTGTCACAGAGACTATTGCTAGTATAAAATTATGTGAGACAAACTAAACCTCTCTTCCATTTTAGTTTAGTGATGGTTTTCTTCAAGTTTCATATTAGAAAAGGATAGGAGTGGGGAAGTTGATGAAAGGGTTCTTAGAAATCACCAATTCCCTAACATACAATCAAAGGAAAGTTTATTAGATACAATGAAGTCTCTGGATGCTCCAACACTTGTATCCCTAGGGGATGTCCCTTTGGATTTATCTGATGAGGTGCTAGAACTAAAAATTGATGAATAATGTTTACAAGTGAGGGAAATGGAAAATAGAAGAAAGTATTTGATATGGATATTTTTGGATAAGAAACACTCTCTTGAAGAAATGATTCTTTGGATAAAATTAGCTTGGAGTAAGGTCTCAACCCTTTTTTTTCCTTTTTAGTGAACAATTTATTCTCGGTCCAATTCCAGATAGTGGAGAATAAAAATTTTGTTTGAAACAATGGCCCTTGGTTGTTTTATATGAGTGAATTTTTCGGATTACTTTGACCTTTTTTAAATATATCCACTGTTATCATCACAAAGGTGCTTATTTGAATTCACTTATAAAATCTTTATTTGGTTATGAGAGACCCTAGACTGAGCTAACAGTTGACTAAAAACATATGTAATAATTTATGATTAGGAATTCTCTCCTCAAAATAAGTTTTTATATTTTGTGACAAGATGGATATTTCAAATCCCATTTTCATTCCATCAATATTTTGTCTTCAAAAGCTCTTGGGTTCAATTTATTAATTCTGAGGGGCTATCATTCATATGTTTTTTATGCAACCAATTAGGCATAGATTGGTTGACTTCCATTTGAAGTGTACATGGGCCTCAATCCTTTCAATTTCATAAATGGAATATGAAATTTGGTTACCCAAATTGAAAATATAGGAAGAAAAAATAGGGGTGCTCTTCAGTTGAGTGGAGAACCCCTCCTTCACTTGATCACAAGGTATAAATTCTAGCTCATAAAAATTGTGGGACCCATTGCATTATGTGTGTATATTATCCTAACCCCATTGAATTTGAGGACAAGCTATCTGAGATGTGCCCTTCATAGCTTGTGGGTTTGAAGCATAACCTAGAAGTCATAGAATTATCTATTATTCAAGACAGTGAGGGAGTTGAGTTATAGATCATACAATAGTTCCAACAACTTCAAGAAGTTTTAAGGAAGCGATAGAATTTGAGCAATAATCCAGGTTCTTTTTCAGGTTTAGAAGGAAGCAAATTATCATAAAGAGGTTTAAGATAACTTAGGTTTTGCATAATTTCACACCATATCACAGTCAGAATCTACAATGTCTAAATCAAATTGTCGATTCACAAGGAGACATAGAGGATGAAGAACACAAGTAGAAAGACTATGTATGTATGATTTGGACTCAGTTGATGAAGGCATGGAATCCCTTCTATCCCTTTAAGGGGGGAGGTTGTTTGCATTTCCTAGGTGAGGATATGTAAGTTGTTGGAGATGTTGTCTCCTAAGATTCATTATATCTAAGTAAAGAGAGATTTTTTGTTTTTGATAGATTTAGTTAGTTTTTTGGATAGTTAAGTTTTTTTTTGTTGAATATTTATTTTCTCAAATTGTATTTTTTGTTTCATGGTTTCTTAAATATGTAGATGTGCCCCCTTATATATTCCTTCTTTTGGTCCATATATCTAGTTAAAAATGTTTGATTATAAAAAAATCTAAATCTAAACAATACGAATTCAATAGATAATACCATGAATTCAAAAACCTTAAACTATTTCAATATAACAAATTGAAATATTGAATATAATTTTACAAAATATATTATCAATCAAACTCACTTCATTTACAAGAATAATATAATTTTCTAAATATAAACTAAAGCATTTTATTTAATGTAATAATCAATTTATTTTGAACTAAGATAAATTTTTGCCATCCATACTTAATCTTTGCTTTCACAATTTTACAAATAATAAATTAATATGACATATTATATAAACTTATTTTAATTTTATACATGTTTAGATAGTTGTTCTACCTCGTATCAGATAGTATGGTTAAACATTAATAGACCTATTAAGAAGCATGCATATTGCAATAAAATACCAAAAGATTCTTATTTTTCTTCAACATTATAAATTTTTGCATCTTCTATCATGTATATGCTTTCACATATATTATCTACATAGTGTGCCATATATCACATATTGATGGTGTGATTGTGATGCAGAGTCAATTTGCAATTGCCCCAAGTAAACTCTAAAGTGGTCCTAAAAAATAATAATATTTTTAATTTGAAAATATGCCACCTACCTTTGCTATGGCACATGTAAGCTTCCTAACAAGTATGACTCAAAATTATTTTGAAAATCATTTTCAGATGGAATAAGACGATACCATTTGTGTTAAAATTATTGGTAATAATATTCTTGTTAACTATAATTTAATGGTATAAATATAAAACAGATTTAAAGCAAAGGCATATACAAATAAATTTTTAAGTTAAACTATAGATGATAAGAAATTAAAATGGAAAATAACAAACTAAAACTCAATGAGACCATGAAAGATTTATTTTATTGAATAATGGTCTGCTTTCTTTTTCTTCCTACTTTTGATTATATAAATTTTTAAACTTATCTCATAATTTTCCATCTCTGTACATCTTTTTAGATTTTTTTTTTTTTTTTTTCTTTTTCCTCTTCCTTTTGTTTTATATGATTTTTTTTTTTTTTTTTACATAATTAATATTTTATAAATAAATCAATCTTTCTTGATCCATGTTAACAATTTCATTTATTTTTTAAATATTTAATAAGTAAATTAAACATAACATAACATTTTTTTATACAGATTAATTATGAGATTGGTAGATCTACGATATAAAATGATTACTATAAAATGGGAATTTGAGTCCCATTTGAAAGTTGTTCTTGGCCACTGAGATTTTTTATTGAAGATAGAGTGTTATTGTAGGGAAGGGCCTAGACTAAGAAGATGAGTTAGAGAAGATTTGAGAGCTTTTATAAGGGATCTGAGATCCCATGTAATCTATGAAGATGTTAATAATAAAAATGAGTTAAGAATCCATTGTGCATAGTTGATGTTTCTATGATGAAGCATCTTTTCATTAGGAACTCCTACCATGACACTGCATCAATTCAGATTAGAGCAAAACTTTGGTAAAATGTAGGAGGGGGATATCCTGTGAGTGAGAGAGTAGCAAAGTGATGTAGCAAGAGAGATGGTTATCAAAATTCCAATCTTTGAGGCAGTTAGCCAAAGAGGAAAAGTGTTGAAAAAAGGTGTAGACTAGCAAATAACTAATCTTTGAGGCAGCTAGTATGAGGCATTAATGAATAGAAAGGATGGGTAGATCTATGTTTAAAAATTATATTAAAAAAAATATATACAAATATTAGATAATTATTCAGTTTCTGATGTAGAAAATTATATATTTTATTAAAAGATTTCATTTTAACAATAGGTTTGTTTCTATATGTATTCAAATTTTAATGCCTTCTCCTTAAATCACCATCAATTTCGTGTCTTTTGAGTAATATAATTTTAATTAATATTATTTTAATATTTTACTCTTTCAAAATATTTAATTATTTTTTTAAAAAATCACAAAATCATTGTGCTTCAAAAATGGCTCTCATTTGATAAGAAAGATAAAATACTTATTATTTATATTTGAAATTAAATTATTAATAATATTTAATAATAAAATTGATTTTAACTCTTTATTTAAATATATTAAAAAAAAATTACTCTTTCAAAATATTTAATTGATTTTAAGTTTTTATTAATATATATTAAATTTGACAAAAAAAAATTATAAGATAAGTTAGATCAAATCTCCCTACATTTAAAGTAATTAGTTTTACTAATCAAAAATATTTTATATACATTTTTTAATTAAAGGGAGAAACCTATAAATCTTTTAAATTATTTTATACATTTATTAGATAAATTGATTTTATTTGATTTATTATCGATAATTAAAAAATATCTATTTTAGAAAATAAATCCTTTTTCCATATTTAATGAGATTTGTTCCTTTACCCAATTTTACATTCAATTATATGGTAGAATAAAATTTAATATTAAAATTTTAAGTATAAATTAATAAGTGTATACTAATTTTACAAATATTTTTTTTAGGAAAAGCTTGTTCCAATAAACCCTTATAGTTTTATTGGGGCTATTATACTTCATTTGATTTCTAATGATGGGGAAGATGAGAGGTTTATATACATTCTAATAAAAATAATTTAGATATAAGTTAATTTAGTAAAAAAAATGAGCAGAATAACAGTGTATATAATAAAGGTGCTTTAACTTGAAGTATTTTGTGAATTAATTATTTATATTTGTATTGAGAGGCTTCCTATAATAATATTCAGGATGATCAAAAAATGTAATGTCATGAGTGTATTCATTTTTAATTACTAACCAACATAATAAAAATAAAAAATAAAACAAAATGATTATTGTTGTATTTATGTATATTTATATGTATATGTATGTGTGTGTGTGTATATATATATATATAAAACAACCAACAAGATATATATATATAACAACCAACAAGATCTTTAAAAATGATTCAAACATATAAATAGAAATAAGATACATTAAATAAAATCAAATAAAAAAAATGTAGAAACTAATTTAAAAACGCTGTAGAGGACAATGATTGAAATATATATATATATATATATATATATATATATATATATATATATAACAACCAACAAGATCTTTAAAAATGATTCAAACATATAAATAAAAATAAGATACATTAAATAAAATCAAATAAAAAAAATGTAGAAACTAATTTAAAAAAGCTGTAGAGGACAATGATTGAAATAAGAAATATAGAAGGAAAAAAATTCACCAATTTATGTTTTTTTTAAATATATGGCTAAAAATGAAATATACATAACAATATAGTTGTGTGTGAGTGTGAATTTAATTTAGGTAATTTGATTCTTTATCTTGCTTGGTCAGATTAGACAAGGATTTTGATTGATTGTTTGTCTTTCTAATGAATCCTCTAGGGTAAATCTTTCTCACCCCGCTACCCCCCTACCCTCCCCCCACCCCTGACAAATTAAAAAAAAAAAAATTGCCTTCAAACAAATGGTGGTTGGAACAAGTAGTCTAGTTTCAAAAATGGAGATCAACACGCTTATGAAGGTGGCAAGCAAAAAAAATTCAAGATCTTGAATCTGAAGGTAGAAGAACATGCATGCAAGCAACATAAGAAAATTCAATCACCATTCTTGATAGGGTAGACATAAGGAGGAATATAACTGGACTACATGGTCAAAACTTGATCTGTAAATTCCTAAGAGCCCAACTAACATTGGAGGAATTGCATGGATGGATAAGAAGAAACTAGAAAAATAATGGAGATATGAGATAAAAACCTACACAAAAGGTTACTTCATTGGGATCTTTGCTAGTGAATCAGACAAAGATAAAGTGTTTGGAGGAAGGTCATATTTCTTCACAATTGCAAGCTTTTTCATGAAACAATGGCACACTACTTTTAAGCCTAGAACTCCTAACCATGACACTAGTTTGGATCCATCTGTATGCACTACCACAATAATTTTGGTCTAGGTATGTTTTCGAAAATATAGATAATAACATTGGAGATCCTATTGATATTTTAAAACCATACTATGGTAAGGGTCTTTCTAGTTATTCTAGAATTTGTGTTGAGCTAGATCTCACCCAACCCCTACCCAAGATCATTAATTTGAAAGCAAGATAAATGAAATGGGTGAAGATATGGATTACAAAAGTATTCCCTTCCTGAATAGAAGTTTTTGTGAATATGGACATCTCATTAGGGAATGCCCCACACTCCAGAAAAGAAATATTTGGTGGAAAGTCATTGAAAAAAATTTAAAAAATTAAAATGGAATTGTGAAACCAAAAATAAAGCATGCAATCAAGAATAAGACTGAAATGTTAAATAAATATATTCCAAAATAAATAAATAAAGATATCAATGAAAAATCAATTCTAACAAAAGCAGCATAATCTATACCAAAAACACAACCTTTTGAGAAACAAAATAATATGGAAGTTGAGGATATTATAGTAGACTATGAATTCAAGGAGGACCTATAAAATATACTCAAAGAACCAATAATAAAAACCATAGATTAACAGAAGGCCAATCATCATCAAGATAAGTAGACAAAGGAAAAAATCACTATAGAAGGTATGGAGAATAAGGAAAACTTGACAAGTTAGGATGAATAAGATGAGTTGGACTTGGATATGGAAGAGGCTAACATGGGCATCCTTCAAACATTGAATTTAAATTCTAAAGGAAACTTTGGAAAGATAAATAGATAAATACATATCAAAAATTAAAAAATACACAGTGAATATATGGAGACCATTGGAGTTGGGACCCAAATCCAAGTATATACTCTTTTAGAGACCACAAAGATTTAAACAATATATCCATGATGATTATATATTAGAATATAAGGGGTCTCAATGCCCCCTCCAAAAGGATAATATTGAAGCAGTTGATTAATCAAAACAACCGAAAAGGTTTTGATGATATAGGAAACTAAATTAGAACACTTGTCAGAACATATAAAAAGTCAATCTAAAAGTCTGAGAATATAAATAGTGGGGACTGGAATCATAGGTAATGTCGGTGGTATGGATTTTCTATGGGATCCCAAGGCATTTTTCCTTGAAAACTTCTAGGTCCATAATCAGTTGCTCATGTGTAAAGTTTTTTTTTCTTTTTTTAGAGCTTAGTTTTTATTTGATTAACATATATGATTCTTAGAATATGGTAGAAATAGAAAAATTGTGGCAACATATTGCTACCCAAATTAACATAGGTGTGAATTATTTTTGGATTGGTGGTGATCAATTCAACACTAGATTATATGCCTTTGAAAATAAAGGAGGAAATATGAGAGATAGATAATTTTAGCCTACACAACTTTGTGGCAAGAATGGACTTATGGGACATAAGAACCAAAAAAGGGTGTTTCACGTGTAATAATAGAATAAAATGAAAGGATATTATTTTGGAGATATTTAATAGGTTTTTGGCATCTAATAATTAGATCTAAGCCAACAAAATCATGGAAACTAAGCTTCTCAACTAGACAGTTTGTTATCATTGGTCGATAGCCCTTCATATAGTGCATGATGCCCAACTAGTCAAAGCTCCTTTTAGGTTTGAAAAAATATGGCTTGAACATCATTATTTTCATGAGTTTTTTATTTAGTAATGGAAATATCCTAACAATAAATATGGGACCAAAATGTACCTATTCTTTGAAAGCTCAAGGATTTGACTATGCCTTAAAGAAATGGAACCAATCTATATTCAAAAATATATTTCAAGACAAAAAATATTTTGAAAATATAAGTGGAGAGATCCAAGAGATGAGGATGGAAATCCAAAACTCTATAGACATGTTGGAATAAAAGGAAGAATTTGGTCAGAAACTTGAGGTAATTTATAGGAATGAGGAAATTTATTGGAAGCAAAAATCCAAGATGAGATGGTTGACAGAGAGAGATTAGAATACCAAGTTTTTCTATCTCTCATATAAATTTAGAAGACAACAAAACCACATTAGGAAATTAGAAACCATGGAAGGCACTAACCTAGAAAAATTAGATGAAATTAAAGAGTATATGGTGAGATACTAGGAAGATATTCTCAATCAAGATAAATTAGATAATCAAAATGATCAATAATTGTTCTTGAGGAAAAATCCCCAACTAATAACCCCAATTTTTTTGGATCATATCTCCCTATAAGAAGTCAATAATGTCATCTTCGACATGGTAGAAGATCTGCTTGATGGGTTCCCTACCCTCTTCTTCTCAAACTTCTAGGACCTCATTGGCAAAGATATTATGGAAGTGTCACAACAATCTAAATAATCCCAATGTATTCTTAAATCACTCAACTCTAATTTTATTGTAATCATTCCTAAAAAGTATGAAACTATAACCCTTGAGGAGTTTTTCCCAATATCCCTCTCAAATACCATATACAAAATCATTGATAATAGGCTTCATAAATCCCTTCCTAAACTTATCCCTGAATAACATGGAGGATTTGTAAAATAAATACAATTTATTGATGTCATTATTATCACTCATTAAATAATTCATTCTCTGAATGTTAACAAAATAAAAGGTATGTTGATCAATTTGGACATATCCAAGGCCTAAAATAAGGTCAAGTGTCCTTTTTGGATGGAGTGATATAAGTATTTGGGTTTAGGAAGGAATGGAAAAGATGGATTAAAAGCTACTAATCCTCATCTAATTTCTCTATGATGATTAATGGATCCCCAAAAGGATTATTTCCATCCCATATAGGTCTTAGACAAGGTGATCCTCTCTCTGTATCTCTTCATCCTCATGATGGAGGCCTTGGGAAGTCATATTTTAGCATCTACAAGAAGAAGACATAATTAAAGGCTTTCAAGCTACTGCTAATGTAAATTCTCACTCTCACTTACAATTTTTGGATGACAATATGATCTTTTCTCTCCCAAATTTTTAGGAAGTTGGGGAAATAAGGGACATACTATGTAGTTATGAAAAATCCTTTGGGTAGTCAATCAACAAAATTAAATTGAAAAATATTCCCTAGAGCTTTGAAAAATATTCTCTAATCTAGAATTGCAATGGCACAGGGACATATTCGGTTAAAGAAGGATATAATGCTTATATTAAACCGCATCTCATTGCATCTAAAAGGTCATTATGGGGAGAAAAATGGAGGTCAAAAACATGGCCAAAATTAAAAGCTTTCCTCTAGCTAGCTATGTACAAAAAAGTTTTAATAGGGGAAAACT
>JARHVA010001498.1:1860000-2072500 GCA_037957365.1 Torreya grandis | reverse complement strand
GAATTAAAATTAAAATCATAATAAATCTAACAATCCAAACATACAATTCATATAATATATAAAATCTAATGTGGTGTGTGCACAGGTTTTAGCAGTTTCTATGTCATCCTTTATCACCTCCATCTACATCACCCTCTCTGATGATCCTCTCCCTCTATCATGCTCTGAGGGATGGAATCTCCTACATACAACTCATGAAAATAAGGTAGTTATCCCAATACATTATGATATATATCATAAAACAATGTTGTAACGATAAATGTAATATAATAATTATGTACATAATTCACAATTAGCCAATTCATAATAATGAAATCATTAAATCCAAGTAGCATACAACTGTACCATATCAACATATGACTTATAATCTAGTTAGAAAGTAAAAAATCTATTTAACAACCATAATAATCAACAAATAATTAGGTAAATCATCTTAGTGAGAAATTGGGGTGTAATAGTTTTCTTATCTGCAACAATTTTGACCAATCCGATTTTGTTATGTGTTTACATAGATTGTATCATCCAGTCTAATATAGTTATGTTCTATTTGGATAAAAATATTGTGTTTTTCATTTAAATATATTTAATTTCTATTTTATCATCTAGACTAATATAGTTATCTGCCTATTTTTTTCAATTAATTGAATGTTGCAAATTAGTTTTGACATTGATTGTTGAACTTTTTTTTCTCTTTGGTTGGTTTTCCATAGAAATTATGTTTCAGTAGTTTTAAAAATAATTATCTATTATAATTATAATCAAATTGGTTGTTTATTTTACTGACATGTGTTGTGAGGGGTATTTCCCCAATACTCAAGACATTGTACAACACCAAACACATACTTTAGTTTCCATATACCTCACAATATATCTAATATGCCTAGGGTTACATTGTTATTGAAATTAGTAAACCATCAATTTGTTTGATTTTATGGTTCACCTAAGAGGATAATATTACCAAGGTAAGATACTCTCACCATACCCTTGAAAATGAGATAGTGGGGCTATAGTAACAATTTATGCTCTATAATTAGTGCTCTGAAACATTAGGTTGACAATGGTCTACAAATAAGAAAGTATATTTTAGAGCCTATAAAATAAATCAAATATTTTTAGTATATCTCATTTATATTGTTTTCAAAAATTAGTTATATTTATTTTACTACCTAAATGGTTTTTGAATTGTAAACAGTATCAACTAGCCTGATACTATTATGTGTTATGTGTTATAACTGGATTAGATAACCCGATACAATTCCTTGTGTTTGTCACCTTGAATACATTATTTATCCTAATACAATTTTATATTATCATCATTTAAAAAATTATATCACCTAAATTGATACAATTTTTTCCTATCCTACTATAGCCAAATGTATCGATAATCCTACAATAGTTTCTTTATGCCTTCTTGACTGTATTGACCAACCTGATACAAATTGATTGCCCAATTTATAACTTCCTATATAAACCTATCTGATACATTTGTATTTTATCAACCAATAGTAGTGACACATTTATTTTTACACTACATTATCCTAACTAATAAATTCATTTTCCTAAGACCTAGAAACTAACTACATCAGCTTGTCCGATACCATCTATTTTTAGTAATTAGTCACTTTTTAACTATTAACTTTACAGTCCACTTAGCATCATGATTCCACCCCTTAATATATTTATTGTAAATATAAACCCATTCATATTATACATAGGTTTTGTATTTCTTTCTCTCTTGTCCACCATTGAAGACAACTCTTCATGGTGCAGGGTTTTCCAAAACCATCATAGATCTTTTGAAAGCAACTTGGTTGAAATCAACCAAATTAAAGATCTAGATAATCCAACTCATCTTATTAAAAATATTTATGACAACACCATTTATACTCCAAACAAGAGTGGTGGTCTTAATAATCTTCCTCTATACTCTATGATAGTTGGGGCAACCTACATTGGGAATCTTTCTACGTCTAATCATAATCCACCTCTAGATATAACACAAGTCTTTACACAAATAATCTAAGAAATGACCCTTATGCCAGCTTTTAATAGCTCTTAAATGTTCCAAATGCAAAATCACATTTTTTAAATGGATAATAAACCTCCTCAAGTCATCATGACTCAACCAAATTATAATTTTTTCACTTCTCTTAGAGATACTAATGCAAATATTATCCCTTAAGCTCTTATGCATAAAATAATACTTAAACATTTTCAAAATGAACCTTTATCTCAATTAATTATGTCCATATACATTGGAAAAATATCTCCAACTATCACATATGATGAGACTAAAGATACTACTTTATTTCTTGAAACCTTTGGGAGTCTCTATAAAGAATGGGTTCAAATTATTACCTTTACCACTACCAAACTTATAGCCAAAACCTGTATTGAAGACACACTATAATGGTACAATAAATTTCCTAGACATTCCATTACACAACTAGAAGACTTATTCAATGTTGTAGTTAAGTAATTCCAATGTAATGATCTTCTAGAAAATAGCCTTGCTCATTTAATCAATGTTAATCAACTTCTTAATGAATATGATCACACTTTCATCAAATGATGGAAGTCTTTATCTCAAAAAGTGGACCATAACATGAGTGATTATAATATTTTCAAAATATTTATTACCACTCTTAAATCCAAACATCAATACAAGGTTAATAATTTATCTCCCCAAACCTTAGAAGAGGCTTTCAATCAAACAAAAAGTTAAGATTTCCTTATGGATCAATTTGAGCCTTCTCAAATTCCTAAAAATGAATCTTTACAAACTACAACCAATGTGATTATCATTCCTAATACTCAAACCAAGCCTCCTCGAATAAAAATTGGAGCATCCAAAATAGATAATCAACTTCCCTCCTACCCACCCTTTACTATCTAGCAAATAAAGAAGTTGTTATCTCAATCTAAACCTTTTGTTTACAATAATACTACTCCCACACCATGGTATGATATATATTTTTTATTATATGCCAACATTGGTCACTCTCATGAGTCATGTTGTGTGCTCAAAAAGTTTTCCATAGTTATTATCCTATTGGAAAACTTAAACCATGATGTTATTATCAAAATACCTTAAGGCTTATTAAAAATGTACCTATAATTCCAAATATACAAATGAAAAATATAAAAAATAATCTCAATCATTAGATCCCCATTCACAATATTATAACAAACAAATTTATGTTATTAATGCTGACTATGATCAATAATATACTAATTGCCAATATGTGAATACATATAAGGTTAACTACCATCGTAAGCTTGCTCACAAAGATCATGCCACCAAACATAAGAAGCCTTCTCTTGAAGTTAAAATTCTTAAGGATACTACTAGCAATCCTACTTCACCTTCTAATCTGTAAATTAATAATGAGCCCAATCCATCATTAGAGACTCAACCTAGTTATTTTACTATCATTATGCATAAAATTACTATTGTTAATCAACCAAAGCATGTTTATGGTTGCCATATTAAATTGCAATGGAATTTTATAGATGAACTTAATTCCTTGCATTGAAAAAATTACTCTATTGGAACTTATGAGAATTTATCCTTATCATTGTAAGTTTCTCATGCAACAATTACAAGACATTGAAGAGTTCCCATCTAGCAAATATGATTTGCTTATCCCAACCTTTGAAGATCTTGCACCTATAGAAGTTCATGCTATAAAAACCGTTTATCAATATTCTCCCTATAATAAACCTTTTATAGAGTTTCCTAAAGAAGACATGATCAATGATGAAATCCTCTTCTGAGCTAATTATCCACCCCTCTTTATTAAGATTGTGATTAATAATGACTTAAAAAGGAAGGTCTTGGTGGATGAAGGCTCTAATATCAATGTTACTTCCCTTTGGTTAATCCAATAGCTTGGATATGCCAAAGATAACCTTAATAAAACTAGACTAATCATGGGTTTGATAAAAACAATAAAAATCCTCTTGGTTGCATATGGCTCCCTCTCACTATCAAACCCAACATAGTATGCACCAAGCTTATGGTTTTAGATATTTCACTTTCTTATAACCTCATTTTAGGCAATCCATGGACTCACCACATGAGATATATTGCATATTTTGATAGCCAATGTATAAATTTCATCCATGATGGTAATCATTACAAAATTGAAGCCAATCCCAATCCCTAGGGAATTCAACTTCCTAATCCTAAATATCAGTATTGCATCTCTATTATTCCTCATAGTAATCGTTTTCCTCTCTCTAAATTTGTCAATATGAATCATGATATCCTCATCACTCTTGCATATTACAATGATGAAGAACCCAATGAATTCAAAAACATTTATATTAACACTAAGTTACCTTCTTACATAGTTTAATGGCTTTTTCCTTCTCTCCTTCCATGAGATAGGACCTATTGACTAATTTTGACTTTTAGGTCAAAATAGGGCACCCCTAGTAAAAAAATTCACTTTTAAGCATATAATGGGGTATAATATGTTGTCATAAGGTGTTTTATATGTAAAATAATGTCAATTTGTGTTATATTAACTTTGGTCAAGTAGTTTCTAGGTCTATTTATCATTTAAGCCATCTTGAGGGGCCTAAATGGTACATTTAATGCTTTGTACATGTTTATTGGGAAATGTGCAAGTATAAAAGAGTTTTATCACATTCCATGTGTCCTAGAAGGTCTTTAATAACTGTCACTAACTGAAAATTGTAGGTTGTTCAGATAAAAGGTAATTTTCTTGGCCAAAGAGAGAGAAATGGACACTTGTATAGATTCTTTCGAAGTTTGCCACTTGGAAAACATGTAAATGTGACTCTTCACATTCCCAATGTTCATCTCTACATTTTTAATGATCTAAAACTTCCAATTCTTGCTCAAAAATATTTTATCTCTCTTTCACCCTCTTGGCATAGAAAAGTGACCTATAGGTTCTTGCTTGGTACGGCCAACACAAAGGTTTTCAGGAAAAATGATCATGGGGGAATATTATACTCTATAAAACCTTTAAATACATATAATAAGTTCAAATATTTTTAAGTGTGCTTCATGAACCATCCATCTAAAGTGGATTGTGCAAAGCTACCTATTAATCTATGCACCCTCTAAATTTTCCTTCATTCTAAGTAATTTCATACAAATTGGTTGCTAAGATTAATTTTATACCTTGTTGGATTCATCCTATAATATTTAAAATACTTGGTTTCATGTTTCAAGTGGTTTTGATAAGCTAACCAACCCAATTTATAGGAAAGTACATCAATTGGCAATATGAGTTATTTTAAATTTGAAGAAGTTTTGTACTTTGTAATGGATCCAAGGGGTTATGTTAATATATTTTCCATGTTTCAAAAGTGATATTAAATTCTCCATTCAATTTTAGACCTCATTCTCCAAGCACATGCTCCATGGATTGCACACATTCTACACATATACACAGTCCACTAATGAAATTTATATGCATAGGTATTTGGAGAGATTTTTCAAACTTGAAATAGAGTGAGAAATATTGAATCATGCTCATTTACATAACCATCCATCATTTGAATCCTTGGAGAGCATAGGTTCAATCATAAATATACATGGCTTTATACATCACTTGCCTAAACTCATTGTCTATTTGCATTCAACTCAAAAAGTCACCTACAGGTGACGTCAACAATGAGATGGAGGCATCATGTTGAAGCATGGAAGCATGATTGAAAGGCATTTTTGAGGTTGTAGCACATGATTTTTTCATGACAGACCCATTTGAAGTGGTAGAAACTTTAAAGGGGGTCAAAAGACTATTTCAGGCCCTCAGTCCCTAAAGTGGCTAAACAGAGGCCAAATGGATTCTTATGATTAACATAAAACATGCTTGGAGGATGTTTGAGGCATCTAGTTTGATATGTCTTATATCCCTTGGTGGGGAGAAGGCTTATGCCAAAGATGAGAGTCTAAAGGAGGAGAGGAAGATGAATTTTGAAAACCCTCAAAGTTGTCAAAGAACCACTAAATGTTGATATTGTTGTCTATAGGAAATGGAAGGAATAATCATCTTTGACCTTTTGAGAGCCTCTTGAAAAGAAAATAAAGCATGAATGGGCAAGCTAGTATGACAAGACAAATTTCAACCTTTCATCTCATGACAAAAGTGGATTTTTATGTTTCAAGTGCCCCAAATAGTCTTCCCTATCCATATAGGGGACTGAGAACAACTACCTACAGGCAAGTCTGAGATTCTTAAACATAATCAATGTTCTAAATAGTGAATTGAAAGGTGGAATTTTGATCTTTTTGAGCTTTCAATGAGGTATAAAAGTGTTTTTTGATTTAAGGATATTCATAAGAGTTTGGTCATGTTCTAACAAGTCTTAAATGACCTTTATACACCTACAACAGGCCTAAAATACATAAACACAATCAAGGTAGGGTATGTTGGTAGTGAGGGAGAAGTTGGAAGTCTGGACTTTGTATGGAGCCTTCAAGGTGGATGCAAGTGCAATTAATTAAGGGTGACCTTAGGGATAGTAGGAGTAGCCCCTATACATTACTAGGTCCAAATACTACTAAGGACACACCTATAGGGGTAGTACCTTGACTATGATAGTTAAGGTAGAGGGCTACTAGTTAAGGACTTAAGTATGAAATGATGCTAGCTTAAGGGTTATAAAGGAAATTAAAACATTAGGATGGTCTTATTACCTAAAGAGCATGGAAAGAAGGTCTATAAATACCTCAAACAAGTCTTAAATGATCCCACATGACAACCTACATGCCCTCTACAGATTGAGATAGAGGCCACCCTATATGAATTGAGACAGAGGTCACCCTCTATGGACTAAGATATAGGTCACCCTCTATGGATTGAGATAGAGGTCACCCTCTATAGACTGAGATAAATGTCACCCTCTATGGACTGAGACAGAGGTCACCCTCTACAGACTGAGATAGAGGTCATAAAAAATCAAGGACTAAGCTAGGACCATAATGGTTTTAACCATATAGGGTGGATTAAAGATGATCATTATGTTGAGAGCTTAAAGAAGAAGCTTAGGAAGGTTCCATCTACCCTATGGCCCTAATCAAATCAAAAGAGTGACCTACAACCAAGTAAAGGAGACTGTGGTAGGTAGTGGGTGATGATGAGCCTTGGAAGTGATAGGGAGGGTCAGGATCCTCTCCAATGCATGTGAGGACTTCTTAGTAACTCCTCCCACTTAGATCCATCATCAAACTTGATTAGTTGTAGTTATAGGGCAATTTTGGAAGGCCAATCATGAGGGATAGTTTTCTATGCATAAAAAGGAGTTTATTAAACATTTTATAGGTCCTAAATGATTTCAACTGACACTTGTAGCTCCTTTTTCTATATGGCTCACCCCATCCATCTCTCACATAAAATCATAACTGATCTTCATGTTGTTGACACATGTCCAAGTGACTCTTGGACTTCCCTTCTCTATTTTTCCCATTTCTTCTATAAATTGAGCCTTCTTGGGTATTATAAAGGATGTCTTTGCATAGGTATGGTGAAGCCCTACCCAATTTTTTCCTTGAAACAATAAAGACAAGTGTTTTACCTCATTAAAATATTTCACTAAGTGTACATGACGGTTATTGGTCTTGTGTAAGTGTAAGTTTCATTTACCTTCACATGCTATTCTCCTTAGTACCTTGTGTGTTTGTGATCACTCTTTTGTAGGTCAGCAAGAAGTGTCAAAGTGGATTTTAGGTTTAGTGAGTAGGATACTCAATAGAGTGTCTTAAAATTCCTATTGTTTAGTTCCTCCTAGCCTATGCTATCTCCAAGACCCCATGTTAAAGCATTGATGTGAGAGGGAAGATTGACATTTTGATGAAGTGTATGTAAAACTTGTCCTTAGTTCCAAGTGCATGATAAGGGTATAAGTAGATCAAATCTTTTGGTGTATCACCTCCTATATACTAGGTTTACTTTCATGTTATCCCTATCCCTTTTCATCATTGAAGTGTTAGTAGTAGGATATGAGATTTAGTGATGCATCAAGGGGAGCTAGCCCCTAATATTAATATCCACCTCCTAATAAGGATACCCATAGCCCTAAGGTGGTTCCATTATCTCACTTCAATGAGGATAAGCTTGTCCCATCTCCTCATCGGGGGAAAGTTCAAGTGACAAGATGACCATTCCTTTGATTTATGATGATATTATAAGTCTTCCCCCATAAAATGATAATGAATCCTCTTACATAAATCATGAATTTATTTTCAATTATTTTGGGGTAACCAACACCCTTTATTAATTCCCCCTTCAACTTCAAGTAACATGGGTGTTTCAACCAAGGATACTCCCACTAAATTACTTAGCCATATTATCGTGTATGAAACATTTATCTATCCTATGAAAATGATTATGTCATGGCCCAAGCTCAATCACAAGACTTGGATGTAATATAATATCAAAATAATCTTGATAAAATGCATGATTTTAATAATGATGTCTATTTGGTTTACATATCCTCTAATTCCAGTGATGATGGACCAAAAACTTAAGGCTATGTCCCTCTTGTCAACCCACCATTGGTAAACACTCATTGGTTATTCAATAAATTATTGATTTTCACAAATTGAATGACATCAGCCAGTTAATACTTTTCAAAAGATTCACCACAGTTATAATGCTATCAAACATGTTGATATCATTAAATATATCTCTCATCCTTAAAATTACATTTCCCAACATGATATAATCCAATCTTTACCTTCCAACTACATCAAATAGACATTACCAGGTGCTGATACAATTTATTTACCATCATCACTTCCATAAAATTATATCATTGATGTCGATACAATCAAAATTACTTTTGTTCCTATCAATTATATCACATAGATGGATACAGTTCAACTTAGTCCTACTGTACCATATTATATTAACTAGGTCGATACTGTATAGGCAAATTATTTGCCTTTAATACCATAACCTAATAGTAACTTAGATGTTAAAGTTATTTCTATAAGAAAAAAACATTATAATTTTAACAAAGGTAATTATATTATGGACCTTGAAGTATATTTTTAATATTATAAATTTTTACCTAAGGTTCCTATTGATGAGGTTATCTTAGAATTAATCCATGCTATAGAGCCTAGACTTCCACACAAACATCACAAGATTAGATATTTTAAGAAAAAATCTCCTTACTTTAATAATTAAGTTTCTAGTGTTTATCCTAAAATAAATCATATATATAAACTTTTGTTAGTTCCTTATCTTTTTCAAGTTGGTAATGCCATGCTTATCAAATAAACCCAAGTTATTAACTTTAGTACGACTACAACTCATAGACCAATTCTTATAACTATGAAGCTTAATCCTAAAGATAAAGATAATTACACCTATTTTTTCAAAAATATCACAAATCCTTTGTCTAGTCATATGAATACATGCCCAACATTGAACTAACATAGTAGTCCATAATATCATGACATTTTTGGATGCAAAACTTGTGCACCAAAAGCAAAATAAGTTATCTCTTAAGGTTTCCACCTTATGTCACAAATAAATTATAAATATTTTAGATGCTAAGCTCATTAAATTTGTAGATTACATAGAATGGGTATCCAATATTATTCCCATTTGTAATAAATTCACTATGGTCATCTGCATCTGTATTGAATCTTTTTAATATAAAATTAACATGTCTAAAAGATAACTTCCATTTACCACCCATTGATGTAGTTGTTGATTATACAATTGTCTATGATATTCTATACCTGATTGATGGTTTTTTAGGATATAATCAAATTGACATCACTCCTGCGGATCAATATAAAACCACCTTTACTACCAAATGGGGAACCTATTTCTGTGTTAAGATTCCCTTTGGCTTAAAAATACCAAATAAACTTATCAACGTATGGTGAGCCATATTTTTCATGACCTTATCCATAAAATAGTGAAAACTTGTGTAGGTGATCTTATTGAAAAATTAAAGCATCATGAAAATCATCTTCACAATCTTGATATCATCTTTGACTATCTTATCAAATATAGATTTGGAATAAATGCTTAGAAATGTGTTTTTGGTGTAACCTCTAGAAATATATTAGGATTCTTGGTTTACTTATGAGGCATTAATGTAGATCTTGATAAAATCAATGATATTGTGAAAATTCCTATTCCTAGATTTATTATTGACATTTGCACTTACCTTGGGAAACTTAGGGAAATATGAATATTTATTCCCAAGATGGATTACCAATTATATTTGGTAAAATCTATCCTAAAGAATGGTATCTCTCTAGAATGGATTGATGCATGTCAAAAATATTTTGATAATAGGAAGGAATCATTTCTTCATCCTCCTAATCTACCACCACATTTTGGTGATTATCCTCTCATCTTGTAAAATTCATCCACCCCAATATCAATTGGGGAAATGATTTTGCAGCAAGATGAGTCAGTAAAAGAGTGTGTTATTTATTATATAAGTTATGCTTTGATAGATTATGAGACCTGATATGTGAAATCGGAGTGTGACAACCTTGCAATCTACTTTGCTATTATAAATCTTTTGCACTATATGCTTTATCAAACCACCTACATCATTATCCATTCTAATCCCCTTCATCATTTTTTTATCAAGGCTTTCTTACATGGAGATAAAATTGAAAAATGGATGTTACTTTTAATGGAGTTTGATTTAAGAATTGTTACCTAAAAATAATTCAAATGCCAATCTATTATTGATCAACTTACCACCATTCTCATCCTAGATATGAGTCACCTTCAAGATGTTCTTCCTAATGAAGATGCCCTCTTAATTGAATGTATTGACCAAATTATCTCTTTCAAAGAATATTTATAAAATTTCATGGATAATTTCAAGGCAAAATCCCTTGAATAAACAAAAATTAGAGTCTCTAAACCCAAATTCAAAATTATCATAGAAGAATTCCCTGAAGTTACAATAGATTTGCATGAGGAAACTTGGACACTTCACTTCAATGGAGCCAAGTGCCTTCAAGAATCTAGGGCATGTTGTGTCTTATCTAACCCTTATAGGAAAACCATACCTCTATCTTTTTTAATTAAACTTCAAGGTCACTAATGTCATGGTTTAATTCATAACTCTCATCCTTGGGATGCAAGTAGCCATATATTTAGACATCCCTTACTCACATGCCTTAGGAGATTCACAACTTATATGTTGTCAAGTTAGTGGCGTATATCAATGTAAAAGTAAGAATATAATTCCATATCATAATCTTATTTCCACACTTGCTAAAGAGTTTGTATATTTCACAATCAAAGCAATCCGATAAGAAAAAATGCTATTGTAAATTATTTTGCTTCCTTAGATTCTCTTTTTCATCCTCATCAGGGACTATACAACTTGTAGTTCCTCATCCACATGAGTAAACTACCATCTAATTTAAAATCCAAGGATTATTTTATTATCTACCACATAAAATTCATTACTAATCAACAAAACCTATGGTAAAAATATATCATCCAATTCATTGATCATCATACTTATCCTTTAGAGGTTATCTCTTGTGAAAAGAGTAGACTATTAGAACATTTAATGTTTAAGTGGGCTAGTTTAGAACCTTAACATACTTTAGTGTATAATTAAATAATGATGATTTATTATTCATTAACATGAGGTGAAAACCTTGTGTAAATAAATAATAAAACATTATGGTTTATTATTTACTAATTAAATTAAATGATTCCAATGATGGTTGGCCCTGTTGGTTAAAATGGTCACCTTCCTTCATCTAAATTATAAATAAGATTTTACCCCTATTGTAAAATACACTTTTTTATTTAATAAACTTGATGTGAACTTAGTGAATTTGATATTTATGCATGGTAAATATTTTACAAAGGTTTTATGAAGACTTATGTGAAGAAGTGACAAGTAAGAAGGCTTTGTATTGGGGTGCAGACTTTCTCAATTACATGAATATCATATTTATGGGTTTCTTTACCTCTCTAAGTTTTTCCACATAAATTCTTGGGTTATGAGTTCATTGATCTATGTGACTTGATGCTTTGTTAATCATTTTCATTCTATAAATCCTGTGTATATTCATTATATATGTATTATTTCATACATCCTAAGCAATCATAATTATACTCAAGAAATATAATCAGCCTTTGGAGCATTTATATGGCCCATGTATGGCCTCTGAAGGAAGAAAAATGAGTAAATAAATTCATTTTATTTGTTCGAGTTTGGTTATTTCTATAAGAGATCAAATTATGGCCGATTAAGCCTCCAAAAAGATTTTGTAGATATTGAAAAGGAGTTTTGAAGCATCTATGATTTTTCATCATCCACCTAGGTGCTAAAATACAACTTGGGTAATTTGAAATGTTGAATTCTTTATTAAAAAAAATCAATTTTGAAACTTTATTCTACCTTGTTTCAAGCTTTTAGGAAGGTTGGAAAAAATTAGAGGTCTATGGTGAATTATATCATTTATTATGAGTACTAATACATTTATAAAAGCATCATACCAATGAAACAAAGCTACAATTTTGAATTTTGTTTCATATAGTTTGAAAAAGTATTTAAAAAATAATTTATGTATTAAATCTTTATTTTGCATAAGTGCCCCCCTCCTTGTTTTAACTTGTTTTTTTCCAAAAAGTTATAAATATTAATTTTTATTTAATTTTTAAATTACATGCATGTATTTAATTTTGTTTATATATATATTTTATTTAAAATAAAATAGATAAAAAAATATAAATATTATTTTGTGCATGTAAATCTTTAACTAGTCTCCTATAAGGGTTAGTGGTCCTTATTTTACTAAATGCTTGTAACTAGGGTGGTTCAGTGTTTAAAAATCCTTAAAAAAATTGGATCTTATTCTAGATTTTTAAAATTTAATTTAATTAAAGTTATTTTTTGGTTTTTGTGTCGAACTTCTCACATGTAAACCCTTCTCTAGTGTCACTTTCTTTTGTGACATTTGACCTAGTGAACCTCTTATCAACCATAGTTGTGTAACTAGTCATTTTATAAGTTTTGGAACCATCCATCCAAACATATTTATGTGGTAAATATTCTGTTTTGAATACTCTTATTATATTTTTTACACTTTTTTGAATCATAGTGTTTAGATATTTATTCTATGTGAAACACTTGTGGCACATAAATTAGTGTATTTTGATTTAATTTTTTTGCATTGTTTAGCATATACTTGAACAAATATTACTTATTTACACTTCTAATTTGATTTAATATCAAATAAATTAAAAATTTACATTAAAAATGGTGTAATTTAAACATTATCTAGTGTTATACTATCATTCTTAAAGGGGAGCTATGGCTTCGCCTAACTTTGTATTAGATAAATCTCAAATTATTATTAGATCAAATGTAATATATAGAAAATACGTATTAAATTAGAATTATTGCCCTAAAATTTATGAAAATTTTTATTTAGGATTAAAAAATTCCCTTTAGGATGACATGTTACCCCTGAGCTTTCAAATGCATTTCAACAAAAATCATAAGAAGCCATGTCGATTATCTTTCAAAGTGTTAAGGATGAATTAATAATCCATATCAAAAATAAAGATTCTCCTGATAATTCTTGGAAAATTCTTGAATCTATACATGGGGGCACTCATCTCTCTAAGATTATTAAGTTGATTCTTGAATTACTTACTACACCTATGAAAAGTGATGAAAAAGTTGTTAACTTTATTGTTAAAATTAAAATTATTAAATCTTATTTAGATGGTTGTAATTGTAATTTAATTTAAGATCATTTATTGTATCTTATTAATTAGATAAAAATTTATAAATGTTTTTTCAATTTTATTTTAATTTTAAATTCAAAGTACTAAATATAGTAAGATATTACTGACCTTGCCACCCTGTCAGCTCTTATGATTCAAGAAGAGAAAGTGATGTCTAATTTTAATTCTAAAGATAATGCCATCTAGATACTTCTCATTCTCATATCTATTTATAAGAATAATATAAACCATAAACCTAACCCTAATTTTGTTAATGGAAAAAATAGAAACATGAAATTTGACAATAAGAACCATAAACCTAAGTTTAATAGAAATTGTAATGTGTGATAAATATAGTCATAAAAGATAAAATTGTTATAAAAATATATATAAATAATTATAAAACCCTATAAATAGTATAGGGAAAAAATCTAATCAAAAACATTAAAACTTCCAAAATTAGAACAATAATCAAGAACAAAATTCTAATATTTTTTACTTTATATGCTATCTTATTTGCTTCTAATGAGAATGAATGGATTTTATATGTTATCTTATTTGCATCACAACATATTACATTATTATATAATATTTTATTTTATACTATATATATTTTTGAGAATATTTACTTCAGAGATAATTCATTTTTAGAAGCAACTAAACAATGAAAATCAAATTTTGTAAATATTGTTATTAATGATTTTTTTATGCACCTAAACTTAATAAAAATTTGTTATCAATGGTAATTTAATTGTAAATTTGATTAAATATAAATATTATATTATAAATCAATATGTTTTTTTGATTACTAAATGTTTTCAAAAGAATAGTTTTTATATATATTTTGCTTCTTCTACATGTTGTATTTCATCACAAAGTAAGAATGGATCTCAATTATGACATGAAAGATTAGGACATGTTAATTTTATAATTTTACTTAATATTTATTCTCATAATGTTTTTCTTGTTCTTCCTTATATATCTTATTATCATTAAACTTGTGAAGAATGCTTATATGGTAAGAAACATACTAATCCTTTTCACAAGAATTCTGATGTGAATTCCTCACATCCTCTAGAATTTTTATAATGATGTTTCAAGACCTATTGAATTTGTATCTATTAAAGGTTATTGATATGTTTTTTCTTTTATTGATGACCATACCATAAATATTTGTTCACATTTCATTAAAAATAAATCTAAAGCATTGTTTAAATTCAAAGAATGTAAAGTTATTGTTGAAAATGTTTCTAATTTTTCTATTAAGAGATTAAGATCTGATATGGTGGTGAGTATATTAGTAATTAAATTTATTATTTTTTTATTATTTGTGGTATTTAAATGAAATTAACAACTTATTATTCCCTATAGTAAAATGACATTGCTAAAAATAAAAATTACACTATTATAGAAATGGCTAGAACAATGTTGCATTCTGCAAATGTTCATAAATTATTATGGATTGAAGACATGAATAATACTATGAATATTTTGAATATATTCCATACTAAAGCTTTGATTATTTCTACCCCTTTATTAATGTGGTCTAAAAATAAACCCAATGTGGCTCATCTTAGGATCTTTAGTAGTCCTACTTCCATCTTTATTCCTAAAGTAAAAAGAAAGAATGTTGATTCCACATCCTATTCTTATATTGTCATAGGTTATGGAGGTAAGACTAAAGTATTAAGAGTGTATTACCCATTTAAATGGAAAATTATTGAGAATAAGAATGTTCTTATTCTCAAAAATAAAATTAAAAATGTTAGCCTTTTGTGGAACCTCCTCAATGTTTTTTTTTTTATGAATCTAGCTCTCCTATTTTTTGTTATGAAGAAATAAATGACCTAAAAGAATTTAAACCATATTTGGATAGCTTAGTTCTTGAGGAACCCCTTGATTTTCATGTTAAATATAAAATACCTAAATGGGCATAATGCCTAATCCAATCTTCTAGTCTTGATAATCTTAATAAATTAAGTAGAAGTCAACATTATTATCATGCTTTAATGACTATGTATGAATGTGAACCTCAATATTTTAAGAAAACCATTCAAGATGATAGATATAAAGTTGTTATGCAATCTGAGTATAATGTCTTAATTAAAAAATCAGACTTGGGACCTTGTCCCACCTCTGCCTAAAAGACATAGTATTGGTCGTAGATGGATTTATAAAATCAAATATAATTTGATTGGTAAAATTGATAAGTTTAAAGCAATATTAGTTACTCATGGGTTTACTCAAAAACCCAAGATTGACTATGTTGAAATGTTTACTCTTATAGTGAAAAAGAGTATTGTTAGATTATTCATTACTCTTGTATCCCAAAATGGTTGGATTATGCACCAAATAGATGTTAAAAATACATTTCTAAATGGTGATTTAGAAGAGAGAATCTATATGACTCAACCAAAATATTTCATTAACTCTAACAAAAAACATTATGCATAAAAGTTAAATAAATCACTAATATTTTAAAATAAGCGCCTTGAACTTGGTATTGTAAAATTACTTCTTTATTTAAATATCTATATTTATCTAACTACTATTCTAATAATTATCTTTTTATTAAAATTGAAAATGATCATTAAAATCTAATTGTATTATATGTTAATGATTTTTTGATTAATGATGATTTGATTAGTTTAATTCATAAATATAAGGATAAACTAAGTCAAATTTTTGAAATGACTAATTTAAGCAATCTACATCATTTTTTAAGAATGATTATATTTTAGAATAAAAATTTAATTATTGTATCACAATTTCAGTATGCACATAATCTTCTTGTTAAATTTTATAATATTGATTGTAAGTCTACATATAGTACTATTGAAGTTGGTGTTAAACTTGATCCAAAAATTATATGTGAAAAATTTAACCCTACTCTGTATAGATAACTTGTTAGTAGTTTGATTTATCTAACCATTATCAAGCCAAATATTTCATATGTTGTTAGTGTTGTTTCTATATTTATAAAGGATGCATGTTTGGATCATTGTAAATTAGCAAGGAGAATATTTAGATATATCAAAGGAACTATAAATTTTCATTTATTTTATTTTTCCATTGATAAAGCTAATTTATATGGTTATTAAAATGCTAACCATGTTGGTGATACTATAGATTATAAATCTAATTTTGAATATATGTTTAAGTTTGTTGCAAGTGATATCACTTGGAGTAATAAAAAGAAACTTATTGTCTATATCTCTTCTACTGAAGTAGAATACAAAAGTGCTATGGAAGTTTCTAAATAATCCATGTTGTTGAGAAGGTTTTTAGGAGAACTTCATTTAGATATTTATCAGAGTACCACCCTTAATTACGATAACCAAAGTTGTATTACTTTGACAAAAAATATAGTGCAACACCAATGAACTAAACATATTTAAATTCTTGTGCATTTTATCCAAGATAAAGTCCTCAATGGTGATATTGATCTAAAATTATATTTGACGAATGAAAAATTTGCAAATATCTTCATAAAAACACTTAGTGATACTAAATTTTATTAGTTTTATTCAATGTTGGGCCTCTTAGAGTTGTCATTGAGTGGGAGTGTGCACGACAATATCACTTCCTAATGGCTATGTGTTCCTTATTCTTCTCTATACTTCTTCTCATTGTAAAGAATTACATTATATCAGATTATGTGATTCTTATAAACTTCATGTATAAGTTTTAATTTTGTAATCCAATACTTTAAAACATATTTTAATAGATATCATTATGTTATAAAAGGATCCAAAAATGCTTAATTCAATATTCATGAGAAACTATGATATGTAATCTCATGATCATGCTAACCTAGACTTAATTTATAGTAGTTTATAGATTGTAATTATTCTTGTTTTAAAAGGTTATGTTTGACATGGTGAATGTTTTTAGATCCTTTCATTATGTACATAGTATAATTCTTATATTAAGGTGACTATGACATTTATCTCCACTTAGAATTAAGAGGGAGTGTTAGAACATTTAATTTTTAAGTGGAATAGTTTAAACCATTAGCATACTTTGGTGTATATTTAAATAATAATGATTTATTATTTATTAAAATAATTTGAAAACCTTATGTAAAAAAATAATAAAACATTAAGGTTTATTATTTATCAATTAAACTAAATGATTCTCAAGATGATTGGACCCGTTGGTTATAACAGTCACCTGCCTTCATACACATTATAGATAGGGTTTTACCCCTATTGTAAAATACACTTTATGATTTGGGAAACTTGATGAAAACTTGGTGAATTTGATATTTGTTTGTGTAATAGAGTTTATAAAGGTTTTGTGAAGGCTTATGTAAAGAAGTCAGAAGTAAGAAGTCTTTGTATTGGGGTGCAAAGTTTCTCAATTATATGAATATCTTCTTTATGGATTTTTTTAAACCTCTAGAGGCTTTCCCACATAAATTACTATGTCATGAGTTAATTTATATGTGTGAATTGATGCATTTATAATCATTTACATTATATATCTCTTATGTATATTCATTATATATGTATTGATTCATCCATTCTAACATAAACTTTACAAGCAAGCTTACAAATATGTACTTAGACATAAAATCTTCTATTATCATAATTTTTAAGGTACCCTACTCTAATATGTTACTTAATATGAATTTTATTCTCTTCTTTAGAAAAAAAATTGGGGAATTTATTATGGCCATAATAGCAGACTCACTAGAGCATGAAAATTCCTATAGATTGGATACTTTTGGTCAACTCTCAAAAAATATGCCATCACATTTTATAAAAAGTGTAATCCTTGACAACTCCTTAATAATCCTTTTCAATATTTTCTATATGATTATAAAATCCTTGAATATTTTTGGTCATTCTCTATTTGGGGATTATATCACATTGGCAAGTTACCTAGGTCTCAAGATGGCCATGTATTCATCATGACCACCACATAGTAATTTAAAAAGTGGGTAGAAGTTATACCTATTGTAAATGTCAATGACATCACTATATCCAAGTTTATCCTTAATAAAATCATGTGTCATTTTGAAATTCATCACACCATCATATCTGATAATGATGGGAAATTAAAAAACAAAGACATGAAGTAGTTATGTGTAAAATTAGAAATTACACACAATTTTTTGACCTTATCACCCTCAATGTAATGGTCAAGCTGAAGCTACCAAAAAATGCTTAACTATATCTTATAAAATACTATTATGGATTTTCATTTGAATTTTAATCTCAAGATATAACCCTCATTTTGGGTTTATTGTACTATTATCCATACTACCACTAGGGTAAATCCCTTCTCTTTAATTTACAGCTCCAAAGTATCTTACCCTTAGAAGTCAATTTACCCTCCTTATGCATCTCTCTTCACAACATTAGTTTCGATGAAGATATTCATGAGTCCCATCTTAATGCTTTATATCTACTTTATGAATGACACATGGGTTTTTAAAAAATAATAAAAGAGTCAAAATTTGTACTTTTGATGTTGGAGACTTATTTAAAGTTGGATTACATCCACACAAAAAAAATGAAAATATGCCAAAACATGGTGGGTTCCCTACCTAGTTAAAGAAATCCTTGGACCTAACACATATCAATTACAAAAAAATGAAGGGCATATATTTAAATAATGAACCAACGATTAGTTTTTAGATAAGTGCTTTACTTACTATATGTTCTTCCTGATTTCATATCATGCATGCTTTTCCCATTTTCAATACATATTAATTTCATGTTTATAATTAGTTTTATATATACTATGGAGCTAAAATTTCTTGTAGGTTTTATTTTTTATTTTTTCTTGCATCTATCATTTCTATTATTTACACACCTCTGAGTTTTCTTTCACATTATCCCTAGTAACTATGTGTGGTTCTTTGGTCTATTGTCTACTTATACTAATTATTTTTTCAGTTTGTGAGTTATATTGTAACACTCAAGTGTCCTTCCTCACAAACATTCATCCCTATTTTAGTCAACAATTACTTCCTCTTTTAGTTCTCTAGTCCTATCTTAATTATATACACCCTTTGGGTCATTTACTTATTCCTCTCGATTTTTTTAGTTTTTGAGTTGCAAGGTAAGACCTTAACCAAGCCCTCATTACTTACACCTATCATTGAGTTTCCTATATTTATTTCACTTCCAACATTAGCTAATTGTCTTCCCTAAAAATATAAGGTAATGTTTGAGAGTAGTGTGTTTCATCAATTAGAATCAATCATATTTGTTTTAGGTAAAACTCTACCAATCTATATTCATATCATCCTTCCACATTTTCCCATTCCTTATGATGATGAGTCATGATTAACTATCATTATATCATATTATTTTACACATTTTGGTTAACCAACTAATTCTATGATCATTCCCATCATTCCCTATTTTTTTATTTCTTATGAAGCTCACCAAGGTCATGTCAAGATTTTAGTCTTTTATAAGGTGCAAGCCTAGATTTATTTTTAGCATCATAATATATAGGCTCTCTTATCTAGCCACTAAGTATATGCTCTCTTTTGATATTCATATTTAGTACCCATGTTTGGTTTTTCCAAATATTTATGTAGGAGAAAAATTATAAAGATCCAAAATATTTAAAATGTAAATAATAAGAAAAGATAATATTAAAAGGCACATTTAATCTTAAAAGTCAAATCCCACTAACATACATGATCTTTATTTGGCACATCTCATATTCTAGTCAAATCTCAAACTCCATAATTAATCTCATGATAGATCCAACGTCCATTATGATTTACTAGGTCAATATACTAGGGTATGAGGTCTCATTTTGTTACTTACATCTTCATATATTTTAGTGCCACCTATCTTCTCACATAAGTACCCAATCTTCATAGTAGGCCAATGAATATTTAATGGGTCTAGAGGAGTGGGGAACACATTGTGTGAACATAGGATCATTTTAATTTTAATTCATTCTAGCCTTCATGGTATGATATATTTGTACTTCACTAGTTATCCCAAGCTTGCATTGCTAGGTACGGTTTTCTATGGTAGTTGATGTTGAAAACCTATAGTCTTTCTATCTTAATTTAAGTGTCTTGTTTCTAGTAAATATAAATATTTTTCCTTGGTTATGCCCACTTTCCCTTTCCTTCATTATTTATCCCATAATAGGTAGGTGTGTTTCTAAATCTTGTCTAGTTTTCTTGACTTCCTATTATCCATCTCTTTTAGACATGGTAGTAATATGGTAGTTTCAATTTTTTCCATATCTAAAATAGAAGCTACCTTTTTATTTATTGTAAGATGATCTATTGGTTGTTTCCCATTGTTTTTTCATATTTATGTTTGGGACCTTGAGTTTTCTATTCACTTTTTTTAGCAAGACATTCAGTCCCATTTTCCATTTCATGGTTTTTCATCTTTGTTAAAGTATGGTTTTTTAGTTCTCTTACATTGATGTCATTACCATTAATCAGCTATATGTGTCCCAATATGTTTGATTTGGATGGTTACTTATCTTAATTTAGTTGCATTTTTGGGGAATTTTGATCATAAGTAGCATTGGATTTTGAGCTTATTGATTTACCATTTTTTATTAGTTTCCTTGTTTTTTTTGTTCTAACCTAGCCTTTGCAATCATAACTTGACATTTTCCAAGTGATTTAATCAATTTTGAGATTTTTCCATTGGATTTGACCTTACTGCATTTGCTTGCTTTGCTTCTATCCATTTTTAGCCCTGTATCCCTAGGTTTTCTCAAATGTAGTTCTTATAGGCTTCATGATCAAGACTATGGTATTTTCATGTAGCCAATCATCAATAAAGCTAAGTTAAGGTATGTATTTGGTAATTTTAGTTATTCATTTATCAACAATTCTTTCAACATTTCATTTGAGTTATATTTTTGTGTTGTTATGTTATTTCCCAAAGCACCACCCCATGTTACACTATTGTAACATGTGATAAGCTTCATGTGGGGCATATATATACACAATATTTTTTAGTATATCATTTACTAACACTTTATCTTGTAGTGACTAGTCAAACATTGATATCCTTGAGTTTACACCTTACATGGTGCAATTGTCAAGGGGTGGGCAAGGCTTGTGGTGATTTACGAGAGATGTTTCTACTATATCATGATAACACCATTCCTGATAAAAGTATAGCTTCATCATAATGTTCTTTTATTTACCTCCTTTTTTATCCTCATTCAGTTGTGTTAGATTCTTTATATTATATGGCATTAGTCTGGATTCTACCATATGTTTAGTTCCTTTTACCCTTACTATACTATATTTTATATCCTAATGTAGTTTTGAGCATATCCTCTAACATCTATACTATATCAGCCTAGTCAATACTCTTTTGTGTCAGCTAAAATCTTTCAACTGTATCGATCTAGAAGATATTATTAGCTTAGAGTTTAGGGTTGGTGTTAGGTATTGGATCAATATATGGGTCATATTTCATTACAATCAAATCATATATTCTCTATTTTCTTCGTTTTCACTTCAAAAAATTTCCCTAAGTCATATTTGGAGGAGTTTGTAGTCTAGAACTTTATCATGAGGAAGTTTGTATTGTGGTAGTCTTTGAAGCTCAATAAGAGGAGTCATTGGGATTTACTAGATATATTATGTATTTGTCTAACCATTTAAATTATTCAACCCAAAACATTTATTTAAAAGCTCCAATTGAGCCAAGGGGGAGATTGGTCCTTGATGAGTCCACTCTAAGGCAAGTATTTATAAACATATACTCTTTCCTTTATTTACTTATTAAATAGATTTTTCTTGTTGATTATTGAATTAATGTGTTTGTGTCATTGTCTAGGTTATCTATAAAACCAATAAATATTGTGTGTCTATAATATTTCTTAGACTTTTCATATTGCAATTTAGGTTTCCTAGATCCCCATTTGGTTGACCATGGTACCTTACCTTTTATGAGCTTTCTATCCCTTCCTCTTCATTTAGTTTACTTTAATTGCATCCTAATTTTATTTAATTTAACACTTACTTTCATAGAGGTTTAGTGAGAGATATATCCTTGTGTCATAGGCTTAAACTTTGAAACCCTTTAATCTTAACATTTATGACATAAACAACCCTCTATTAGATCTAGAGATTCATTGGTCATTAACAAGACTAACTATCACATGATTTATTTGATTAACCTTAATGTGAGTTCAAATATATTGGTAGGATAGGTTTAGGTTAATATTAGCTCATGCATGTTATAGAGAGGATTAAAAAGCAAGTTAGTTAAGCATTAGTTCATAAACCGTGAAACATGCATAAAGAATTAACTAACCAAGCCTATCTATTCCTATAGAAATTACAAAGGATAGCAAGAAATAAATAAAAGAAAGCAACACCATATTACCTTCCCAAATGGATTCACCATACCCATGTGGCTCAAAAACATGTTTTATCCCTTGATCAAGCATCCTTGTCTTTGTTAACAATGGTGGTAAGCTCCTACAATGTCTCAAGAAAACTCCATAAAACCTAGGCTCTTAATTGTAAACCACTAAACTAGCCTATTAATGAAGTTTTGTGGAAAAAAATTAGCATTGTAACTTTTCAATACTCAAGATTTGAAGATATTTGAGCATAATAACCTTGCACAAAAAATAGCTTAGAAATGATGTTCATGGCCTCTCTATTTATATATTTTTGAGATTGGTTAGGATCAACCTAAACCGTCCATTTTGAGATGAAGATGTGTGGTTGAAGATAATCCTAATATTTGGAATTAAATATATAATTATATTCATCATGACCTTGGAATAAGGGGCATTGAATAGGTATGGGAGGCATTAACTAGGCATGGGCGACCCATAATCTTGATATTTTATGCACTTATGGCTTGATGGATGCCACCTCATAAATGATGTCACTAGGTGATGCAGATAATAAAAATCAATTTTTAAAAATAAATATTCAACAACTCTCATGTAAAATCCACTTAAGCTCTTGATTTAGATTAATTAGCCTTAAATAAGGTTAATCAACATTTGTGTAATTATTTGAAAATTGGCCCTTAATTAATCAAGTCATATTACTGGGTTGTAATTTGACTCAGGAAGAATTAGATGGTGAATTTAGATGTATTGGAACCATATTCCCATTTAGGATGTTGCTAATAGAAAATAACAAAGGTACATGATGTGTACCAATGAATTAGAAAAAAAAGAGTGATCTAGAGCACTAAATGGTGAAATTATCATTTTGACTCAAAATGATATGATCAAAGTTAGTTGGTCTATAAAATGCATTGCCCTATTTAGGGATACTTTGACATAAATTGACACTTGTAAATGACAAGTTCGAACCATTTAGGATGTTTTATAGATTTTGAGATAAAATATGTATTTGAGTATAATTTGAGTAATATTGTTAATTTCAACACAAATGGTGTTAGGAATTAGATGTCTATATTTGGCCCCTATTTGAGAAGGTGTAGCGAGACATTTAGGTGAAACAACATATTTTCAAAGAAAAGAGTTGTCAAGAAGAAATTGGAACAGACCCATGATGCCCCCTCGAGAGGACATACTAGGATGAAAGAGAAGGATGAACCCTCAAAAAGAGAGAAAGTGAGAGATTAACCCATGGAATAGATCACATCCAGATGAGCTAAATCTTGCACTCGTGATTACCATCAATGATAAAAATATAATGAGAGGTATAATAGGCCCTAGAGATGGGGGGAATGGGAAAGATACAATCCATAAATGTAAGGGACACACTGTAAACGTAACCAATTTGAGAGTATAAGCTATGCACTTACGACATTGATCAATTTTGAGACAAGTTGCTCACTAAAATATTACCATCATGGGATTTAATGTGGAGATCTTGGAATTAGAAGAAAAGGGAGAATGTTCTACTTCACGAAGGAAAACACCACTAAAATGGGGTCTCCAAAGAGAAGATAATAAGAAGTGCCCCAGTAGAGTAGAATTGATCATGATAAAATAGTTGTGCCCTAGTAGGGAAAATATTGATCATTGATAAAGAATAAACATTGATTTTACCCCTATAGATCTAATTTGATAAGATGTGGTTTAGATGTTGTGCCCTAGCATGGGTAATTGGCAAACAAAATATCTCAAGGATATAACTGAAAAGAGAGGTTTAAAGTGAGCAGGTTTAAATGTACATGCGATGGTGTAATGGCTTAGAAAACCATATAAGACCAAGTATATAAGAATGCACAAAGTGATCTCAGAGATGAAAAGAAGAATGGAGATAGTCGAGCTAACCTTAATATAAATTGAGTGCTACCTACATATCATGTTCCAACATGAACTTCAGGCTAATGTAGTTCACCCAAGTTTAGGAGAGAATGGAATGAGGAATAAAAAATGATAGAGAATTGATTAGACTCATAATATATGTGAAGAGATGCACATCTAAGCATAGACAAAGAATCTTGAAATGCATGTTTCTTAGAAGCCTAATTCCATATCATGAGCCTAGGTTTTGTAAAGTGTTCTTGATAATCGTTCATCAGAGTTGATGTTGATGTTAAGACTTTGAGACCTGAGCATAAAGTGCTTGCTATATAAAAATAAATTAGGAATCATAAGTATGAATAAATTAGAATGACATAATATTTCAATTGCATTGAGCCAGTTCAAATTTGAATATCTATAACTAAGGATAACGGTAAAATAATGACCAAAACTAGAGTTACAGTGATTTACATTTAAACAAAAAAGCAAAAATAAAGAAAAAGATAAACATAAATGAACCTAACTTGAAATAAAGATATGATCTATCAAGACTTAATTGGGAACAAAAAATGTTTAAAAATAAAAGGAAATAACATATTAATGACATGAGACCAAGATATGAATAATCAAGATCTATGTGGACCATCAAGGTATTCTTGAACACAAAAGAGAAAAACAAAATCAAACAAAAAAACATAAGACCAAGAAACACAGGACCAAGAATGGAATAAGAAGGAATAAAAAGAGATAAGGAAAATAAATAAAAAGAGAGGTGTGAAAGCATAATAAAACACAAAGAAATCAAAACAAAACACCAATAAAACTCAAATAAGCACACACAAACAAAAATTAAGTTAGTGCAGTTTTAAAGACAAATGTTCATGCATGTGCGGTAGAGGTGTTACTTTCTACCACATCATAACAAGAACAATGACATGAAAATTGTTCCCTAATTAAAGAGGAATAATGACAGAAGAAATGGGGGAAGAGAAGAAAAGGAAGGAATTAATTGAGCTGACTCCAGATGTATAAGACAAGTGGATGTTGCCTACATAGTTCCATGGATGCATGTTCCAACATAAACTTCAGGCCAAATGTAGTTATCCCAGGAAGTAGGATAGAAGAAAAATGATGATTAGAATAGCATAATTAATATTATAGAAGAAATGGGAGATAGAAAAAATAAATTAGAATGGTCTAGAAAATAAGAATTTGATGAGATGAGAAAGAATGATCTTATAAAATGGTAAGTGTGTGGTTTAGGTTGCTCACAAAATGATGAGAGTGTGGCTCAGGTTGCTCATAAAATGATGAGAGCATGGGATAAGATGAAATGAAATGGTGCTTTTGTGCTTGCAAAAAAGCAAGAGCATTCAAACCTAATATTTGCTCATAAGATGGAGAGATCATTCAAACTTAACAGTTGCTCAAAAAATGGTGAGAGCATTCAAACTTAATAGTTGCTCAAGAAATGGCAAGAACATTAAAACTTAATAGTTTCTCATAAAATGGCGAGAGTGTGGGATGGTGGAATGGGAATGTATAAATGTACAAAAATGTGAGACAATGTTTTTTTTCTTTTGTGTATCATGTTCTAATGTTTTTGTTATTTTCAAAGTATTTCTAATGTTTTTGGTGTTTTTGGGATAAAATATGCACAAAGTAGGACCATCTAGTTGAGGAGATGCACATCCTAAGAGTAGAGGTTCCAATAAGATATCTAAGCTAGCTATAATGGCTCATTCTCACAAATAAAAAAGAGTGAAGGTCTTGTTAAAACAAAAAAGAACAAAAAATATGGGAACTGAGAAGATGTGGATGTTCACTTGTTTAAAGCTACACAAGACTATTCTGGCTAATCTGCTTTATAGAATTACTGCTAAAAATGTTCATAACATTCATGAGAAATAATTTAGATCATAATTGGTCAAGAGAAAAAAAATTTGAGCTTATAACATGCCTTAGACATAAAAAATAATATGCTTCTCAAAGAGAGAAAACCAGAATGGGATGAAGAATGTGTTTAGAGCTCCAAGGGTTCAAAAACGTTTACTGTCAGGAATCATGAAAAGTGGACCAAGGTAGTATAAAATGTGTTCAAGGTAAGACAAAAGGGTGGGATAAAATTATGAAAACACAAGTTGCCCCCAAGTCATGGGTCTTATAGATAATGGTTCAAGTTTATTCATGCATAGAACCTCTTAAGGTGTATGATGTTCATGGACTCTAAAAGTTCTTCACCATTAGGTTTAGCCAATCGATATGCTCCTAATCCATAGTTCCCTGTGACAATATATGGTCCTAGCCATTTAGGTTGAAACTTGCTTTTCTTTTTGGGTTTATCATTCATATTCTTTCGGTTATCTTTCAAAACTAAGTCACCAATCTCAAATTATTGAGGGAGAATGCATTTGTTGTATCTTCACCATATTTTGTTCTGATAGGCTTGCAAGTTTTCTAGGGCAGCCAAATGCTTACCATCCAAAAGTTCTAGTTCTTATAGTCGTGAGGCTCTATAGTCCTCATCATCTTCAATGTTTTCTAGTGATATTCTTAATGATGGGATCTCAATCTTGATCAAGATGATAGCTTCAGTGCCAAAAACAAGAGAGTACAGAGTAGCTCTAGTTGGGGTGCAATGATTGGTTCTATAAGCCCAGAGGGTAAAAAAAGTTACAAATGCCAATTATGGCCAACATCATTGACAATATTTTTAAGATGGCTAGAATGTTTTTATTTTATGCCTCAATGTTTCTATTACCTTATGGGTTATATGGAGTGGATTTCTTGTGCTTGATCTTGAATTTCTCATAAAGATATTTCACATCTTGGCTCACAAAAGATCTACCATTATTAGATATAATATAGATTGGGATGTCATATCGACAGATGATATGGTAATGAATTAATTTGGCTATTTATTTCCTAGTAACATAAGTGAGAGGAATGGCCTCAATCCACTTGTTAAAGTACTCAGTTGTAGTCAAAATGTGCTTATGGCCATTTTAAGATGTTGGGTTATTTTTCCCAATGAGATCAAGACCCTATGTTGAGAATGACCATGGTGTTGTAATCGGCTATAATGGTAAGAAAGGTGTATGTATCAAGTTACCATGTTGTTGACAAGGAACACACTTATTTACATAATTACAAGCATTTGTCTCTATTTTGGGCAAATAATAACCTATTCTGAGAAGTTTCTTTTCTAGGACTACACCGTTGGTATGGACCCCACACATTCCTTCATGAACCTCCTTTAGTGCTAGCTTGGATTCTCCCAAAGATAAATAATGAAGAAGCATTCCATCATAGCCTTTTTGATAAAGCATGTTTCTAAAGAGGATATAATGTGTTATGCGATAAAGGAATAGTTTTTGTTGGTTATTGGAAAGGTTGGCAGGAAATACATGACTATGGAAATAGTTATAAAAATCTTGGTACCATGGTAACTCAGGTGAGATATTAGGATCAACAATGGTGTATATCCTCTCTAAATCTAATAGAATATGGGTGGCTAAAAATATTTTCAATCAAGAACTGATACTCTTTATAATTTTCATGCATTTGAATCATGGAACCAATTGTCACCATGGCATCAATAGATCTATTTTTGACTCGTGGAACTTGCTCAAACTGTAGAGATTTAAAATGTTTTTTAAGGTTATCAACAACTTGCTTGTAAGGCACAAGCTTATCATCTATTATTTGATACTGATCAGTTTTTTGATTTATGATTAGATATGAATCTCCATAGACCTTTAAGATTTGAATGTCCCATTGTATGGCAAGTTGGAGCCCTATAACCAATGCCTCATATTCAGCCATATTATTTGTATACTGAAATTGTATATGGAATGCTTTGGGGATAAAATCCTCCTATGGCATGATAAAAAATATGCTAGCTCCAAACCCTCAAGATGTCAAGGATCTATCAAAATAGAGTGTCCACTATTTAGGGTCTTGTGATGCTTGTTCTATCATCATGATAGAATCATCTGGAAGGTCAAAGTTGAGGGGTTGAGTGGTCATAATAGGAGCTTCTACAAGTTGATCTATAAGAACTTGGCCTTTGATTTCCTTCTAATTCTAGTACTCAATATCAAACTCACTGAGAAGCATAATCCATTTAGCCATGCATCCTTAAAGAGCTGCTTTAGATAAAAGGAACTTGCGAGGATCTATCTTGGTGATAACAATAGTTTTTTTATTTAGCATATAATGTCATAATTTTTGAGTGGTAAACACCATAGCTAAACATACCTTCTTAATATGCATATAATTATGTTTATAGGCTACCAATGTGCAGCTTAAATAATAAACCATGTGTTCCTTACCATAATCATCATGCTGAGCCAAAAGTGCCCCCAGTGCATGTTTTGTGGCTGATATATAAAATAGTGGCTTTCCTTGTGTTGGAGGCCATAAGATTGGTGGATTTACCAAGTATGTTTTATGCTTTGAAAATTCTATCTGAAAATCTTCATCCCACTAAAATGATACCCCTTTATTTAATAGATGAGTAAATGGGTGGCACTTATTTGCCAATTGAGAAATGAACATGTATATAGACTAGACCTTTCCTTACAGACCTCAAAACTGCTTAAGATTATTTGGTGGAGGCATTTTCATAATAGTGGTGACCTTTACAGGGTCGACCTCAATCCCTCATTTTGATACAATGAACCCTATCAATTTTTTTGATGTGACTCCAAAGACACATTTCTTAGGATTCAAGCAAACTTTATATGCACGAAGCCTTCAAATATTCTTTGTAGAATGTCAGGGTGTCTAGCTCTTGTTCTTGATTTGGCTAGTATATCATCAACATAGTCCTCAATAATATTATGCATCATGTCATGGAAGATGACAATCATTACACATTGATATATGGCTCTAGTATTCTTAAAACCAAATGGCATGACTTGGTAATAGAATGTCCCCCATAGAGTGGTGAACATGGTCTGATGTTGATCTTTAGGGGCTATCTTGATCTGATTATAACTAGAAAATACATCCATTAAGGATAGCATGTCATACCCATTAGTTAAGTCGACAATCATATTGATGTTGGGCAGATAAAAATCATCTTTCAGGCATGCTTTGTTGATATCATAGAAATTAGTACAAACACATATGCCTGGGGTCTTTTTACTTATTGGTACTATGTTAAAAATCCATTCAGAGTAATTCAATGGTCTCTAATAAAATTGGCTCCTAACAACATCTCTAACTTAGCCTTCACCAAAAGGGCGATGTATGGATACATCTTTCTTAACTTTTGCTTGACTGGTTAAGCATTAGGGTGAATAACAAGACAATGCACAACTAAATCTAGATCCAAGCCTGGCATGTCAAAATATGCCTATGCAAATATGTCTATATAATCCATAAGAATGGATATAATGCATCCATGTTCTGCTTCAGTAAGGGAAGCTCCAAGATAAACAATTTTAGGATCCTCCTGGGTTCCCAAATTTACTTTTATTGTGCTCTCCATAAGGAGTGTGGATCCATCTTCTAGAATTGTAGGTAATGTATGGTCATGATCATCTTCTTATACTATATCTTCTTGTTTTTCTTCTCAAATATGTAGATAATATGAAGAATCAGAATCTACCTTCTCAGGTAAAGGCCAATTGGCAAAGACGTCTAGAAACTCAAGAGCAAGATGCTCAAATATTTGATGTTGTTTTGAAAAGATGCTTGTACTAGCTATAGAACTTGGTCTAGATGGAATTCATACATCCTAAGGGGATGAGCAAAATTTCCCACTTGGGAGCACCTAAAATAGGTTTTCACTCAAAGGCTTGTATTTTTCTTTACTTTTTCCCTAATCAACAAGTGCCTCAAAAAGTTTTTTACCTAAAGATCTTGATGTTTGTTCTTTATTATGACCAATAAATGTTGCCTACTGTTAGGTTGTGGAGCTAAAAGCTTCACTGATGCAAACAGGAGAGGAGGTTGCTGAGGGTTGCTGAGTTGCAGAGCAACCGGCGTCGGTCTGATCAGCTGACGTCGATAGGATTGTGAAGAGAAGCAACTGACGTCGGTCATGGATCAGCCGGCATCGGTCACCTCCAGGTAGACAGGGACCAACGTCGGTCACCTGTGTGGTTCAGACTGCGGATGTTATGGGCAGTTAGCTAATGAACCAAGTGTTTGCATGATGAGAGCTAATTTTAGACTCATAGCTGTGGATCTAATTATTGTAATTCGATGTCTAATTATTGTTTGGATGAGAGCTATATAATAGACTCATGGTTGTATTGGAAGCTAGTGCTAGGGAGTAAGAGATCAAACAGCTCCTTCAGAGAGAGGTAGAGCAATGGTGCATTCCTCCTAGTGCCATAGTACCAAGTGTGTGGGTGCTGGATTGGAGAGTCAGCTGGATTCTTTAGGTATGTATGATCTTGGTCATCAGGTGAGCATGGCCCTTATAGGAGATCTACATGGTAAGTAAGATCATTGATCTATAGGTGTGTGTGTGTGCAAGGTCAAGGTTCACAGGTGTGCAGAACCAGTATTGATCTGTAGGTTGGAGATCAGATAGGACAACAACACAAGAGGGAGCAGAATCAGGCAGGATCTACTTGGAGTACGGTGTGTACTCATTGGTATGTACGTGGAGTACATGGAGAGCTAAGAGGAAGGCAAGGCAATTCCTTCCATAAGTATGGTTTGTTGAATTACAGGTTGTTGCAGGTTCATGGGAGATCTACTTGAAGTACTTTGAGTACTTGTGGAGTGCGTGGAGCACTTGTGGAGTGTGTGGAGCACAAGTGTAAGGTGAACAGCAACTATGTGTTTGAGTTGGGTGTTGGGACCTAGTAGAGAGAGCTTTGAGGGAAGATTTACTGTTTATGTCCTAGAGGTGTGGTAGCCCTAGAGGTGTGTAAGGAAGAAGAACTGTGGTAGTCTTCTTTATTGTATTTCCTTCTGAAAGAGTTATTAATACAAGTTGTGTATTGTCTCTCATATTCTATGTTATTCTAAATTCTAGTTACTTGTTGAATCTGGTTAATTTCCGCATATTAAGTTGCTTGGTTTGGTAATCAATTGTGTGCTTCTGGTGTTTCGCATCCTGACAAGTGGTATCAAAGCCAAGGTTGCAGGAAGCAGGTTTTGTGTTTGGTTACAGGTCACTCTCAGGGGTTTCTGATTGAGTGGGAGAAGAGCAACGGCAGATGAAGTAAGCTAAGAATGGAGGACTTGAAAAGAACAAATGGTCACTTAAGGTCCCATGGAAAGAAAGAGCAGGTAAAAGACTATTGTTGGTTGGTAGAAGATCAGCATGAAGAAACTAAAGAAGCAGATGTTACAGGTGTTGTTGCACAGGATGCTCTGGGAGGTTTCTTGGATAAAGTTGAATCTAGGATAATAGATTCGGTTGCCTCTTTCCATGCAACCCCAGGTAGAGGAGCTGGTGAGCCTTGCCAAAGAATTGGCAAAGGGGAAGTGAAGCTAAAATTGCAGGTGGCCAACACACAAGTGTTGATGAAGGTCATGCAGGTCCCAGGTTTGGAGATATGGCTAATTTCTTCAAAAAGATTGGGTGATGAGAGATGCACAAGAACTCTCACAGCGGATACACTTGAATTAGCTGGTGGTAAAAAAATAGGTACACTTTATCTACTTGTTTATATTAATGATTCTTCTTTTGTAGCAGAGACGTGGCTTCATAGGCTTGGTCACATGAGCAGGAAGGAGATGCATGTTCTTAAGTGGAAGATAGATATATTTGATAGGCTTAAGAATTAGAAAGCCTTGGTGTTCTTGGAGGAGATGGTAGACAAAAACCAGTGGATGGTGCTGGCTACTTCTGAGCAGAGCAGTTTGGACATGGAGATTGATTCAAAAGAGCTCGCGGGTAAAAAGTCATCACTCACAGGCGAACACAGATACCGACGTTGGTCAGGAGGAACTGGCGTCAAACAGATAGGTGCCGATGTCAGTCATGTGTAGACCAAAGCCGGTGATGTCAGGCAGGGTAAGACCGATGTTGGTCAAGAGGACTGACGTCGGTAGTAGGTAAGACCAACGTCGGTCAGGAGAACCGATGTCGGCAATAGGGACACCGATGTTGGCAGGTTGGTAGTCAGGGACAGACGCATGGGAACCGACGTCGGTCGGATGTAGATTGTGGAGTGATCGAGGTCAGTCACTGTAACGGATTTTGGGTGGATAGCATGCTGTCAAAGAGTCTCAAACACCCATACGGAGGACTGAAGATGTAAGTAGGCCCTCAAATTTGTTGTTCCTCTTCTTTATACTCATTGCTGATTGTAGAGCAGGAAGGATCCAGGAAATAGGTGGGAGCATGGTAGGGATATGATGCAAAACCAAATAGGAGTTTTGATAGGGTTGCCAGTTGGATGAAAGCATAGAGATGAATGGATACCTTAGTTGAAGAATAGAGAGAATGGATATGTGAGATGGAAGACTAGGCATATGGTATTGAGGAAGCTGCAAGACAGTGGTATAGGTTTTGACAGGTGGATGACGAAGCATGACTTCAGTCAATGTCAAGGTAACTACTGTGGTTTGACTTACCAGGGGGATGATGATTGCAACATCATTCTGTTGCTGTATGTGGATAGTATGCTAGCTAGTAAGAGTGTACATACAGGGTTTTGCTGAGCTAAGGGTAAGATTAGTTTGGTGGCATGTCATGAGGAGTTTGGAGCAGCGAAATTCTTTGACATGGGAGGCATGGAGATCACAGGTTGATTTTGTCTCCAGTGGGAGCTGATGTGAATTAGGTGTTGGCGAGGTTCAGGATGTAGAGCCGGAGCACACTAAGGGCTGGACAGGTACAGTGTCCAAAATCACATGAGGTCTGGTATAGACTTGAGTTTTCCCATGCAGTGGGAGCTGTCAGAGAGTTAGGAGCCAATTCGGGGAAGTGGGTTCTCAAGGATTTGAGAGGGACCAGCAACAGGCATACATGCAGGGTTAGGACTTCACTACATGTGTTTGTAGGTTCAGATGTGGCAAGGTACTCGGATGACAGGAGGTGCACCATGGGATGTGTGGTGGTTAGTCTTTAAGTGGGAGCTTGAAGAGGGATACAAACCAGGAAACAGATTAGACAGAGTACAGGTATAGGTACAGTGCAGCTGTTTATCTCCAAGTGGGAGATTGTTAGGTTGTGGAGCTAAAAGCTTCATTGATGCAAACAGGAGAGGAGGTTGCTGAGGGTTGCTGAGTTGCAGAGCAACTGGCGTCGGTCTGATTAGTCGACGTCGGCAGGATTGTGAAGAGAAGCAACTGATGTCGATCATGGATCAGCCGGCGTCGGTCACCTCCAGGTAGACAGGGACCAACGTCGGTCACCTGTGTGGTTCAGACTATGGATGTTACGGGTAGTTAGCTAACGAACCAAGTGTTTGCATGATGAGAGCTAATTTTAGACTCATAGCTGCGGATCTAATTATTGTAATTTGATCTCTAATTATTGTTTGGATGAGATCTATATAATAGACTCATAGTTGTATTGGAAGCTAGTGCTAGGGAGTAAGAGAGCAAACAACTCCTTTAGAGAGAGGTAGAGCAATGGTGCGTTCCTCCTAGTGCCACAGTACCAGGTGTGTGGGTGCTAGATTGGAGAGTTAGCTAGATTCTTCAGGTATGTATGATCTTGGTCATTAGGTGAGCATGGCCCTTATAGGAGATCTACATGGTAAGTAAGATCGTTGATCTGCAGGTGTGTGTGTGTGTGTGTGTGCAAGTTCAAGGTTCACAGGTGTTCAAAACCAGTATTGATCTGTAGGTTAGAGATCAGATAGGACAACAACACAATAGGGAGCAGAATCAGGCAAGATCTACTTAGAGTATGGTGTGTACTCATTGGTATGTACATGGAGTATATGGAGAGCTAAGAGGAAGGCAAGGCAGTTCCTTCCATAAGTATGGTCTATTGAATTACAGGTTGTTGCAGGTTCATGGGAGATCTACTTGAAGTACTTTGAGTACTTGTGGAGTGCGTGGAGCACTTGTGGAGTGCGTGGAGCACAAGTGTAAGGTGAACACCAACTCTGTGTTTGAGTTGGGTGTTGGGACCTAGTAGAGAGAGCTTTGAGGGAAGATTTACTGTTTATGTCCTAGAGGTGTGGTAGCCCTAGAGGTGTGTAAGGAAGAAGAACTGTGGCAGTCTTCTTTATTGTATTTCCTTTTGAAAGAGTTATTAATACAAGTTGTGTATTGTCTCTCATATTCTGTGTTATTCTGAATTCTAGTTACTTGTTGAATCTGGTTAATTTTCGCATATTAAGTTGCTTGGTTTGGTAATCAATTGTGTGCTTCCGGTGTTTCGCATCCTGACACCTACTCTCTAAAGTAGGTAGAAGAATTCAATGAAAAATCAAAACCCTACTTATGATCACCAATGGGGAATGCATCTCATAGGCCCATGTATTCTGAAATCAATTCTTAATTTTGAAACTCATCGAGGCATATAACCAAATTTTTCTTATCCCAATCTATGAGTTCAAGATAGCAAAGACATAGGTTACAGTGAGGGTTTACTTCAGGATGAGAAGCACTAATGGTAAAGATTTAATGTCTTAATGTAGGAAGGGAAGCACCACTAGGATAGGTTTTTGCTTTAGGACAAGAAGTTCCAATAGGTGTTATGGTCAATATCGCATTTGAATCAAACAAATTTGAATTAGCAAGCTCATCAAAAAGGCTATAATGGGATGTTACACCACAACTAGGAGTCTTGTTACTAGTCATTTTAGAAGAGCCACTACCAAATGTTATGAGGTCGTCCTCTAGTGGTTTAAATCTAAGACCATGATTCCAATTGACAACTCCAACTGATGAGGGATCTAAAACTCCTTGAGCTTGTGGGCCAAGACCTTTCCATGCATAGTCAAGATGATCCATTATCTTATTAGGGATAGGATATTTTGGATTTTGAAAATAACCTACAAGGCCCTTAAAATATAACCAATCTCCCTCAGTAAAATCCTCTTGATCTTTCTTTAGTGTAATTATAAGTACAAAAACCATAGGAGGTTTTGGTTGCTTCTTCTTTGGTTGCCAAATTTAGTCAAGTCTGTTAGGAGTCTAGGAAGTTTTAGGTTTACCAAATGTTTTAGGGGATTTTAGAAATTTTGAAATATAGAGGGCATCCTTTATATATTACGTGGAAATGCTTGCATCTTTAATAATCACCTATTGAGCAAGAGCAATAGGAAATGGATCAATTGAATTGGAGGCTAGATCACCAGGATTTATATAATTAGATAGAGATGGATGAGAAATGATGGCTTTATTCTTCTTTGCAATGAATTCATAACTTGGGCAATAGTTATAATTATGAAACTCTACTTCAAGATGTTTGCAGTATTGGTATGGTTGCTGATCAATGGGAATAGTAACCTTGATCCCATCATGGGGATACTTAAGGCATTGGTGAAGAGTAGATATAACTACCTGTAATTCATGGATCCAAGGATGAGCAAGAAGTATGTTATAATGAAGCTCAATATCCATAATATGGAATAACATGTGATGAGAAATAGACCAACCATGACTGGCAACCAAATTGTACCTATTGACTCCCTCTCAATGTTGTCATAAGACTTTACTATAATAGTATCTAGTTGAATGTCTTTGTCTATGTATCCCAATTGTTACACTAATTTAAGAGATATGATGTTCAGCCCTGAACCATTATCTATAATAACCCACTTGATCTTGTGATTTGTAATGATTATCTCAATGTATAGTGGGTTATTATGGTTTTGGCCAAGGGTGGACATATCCTTTTGATCAAATGTGATTTGCCAAAACAAAGACAAATGTCCAACTAGGTTTTAGAATTGATCAAGGTTTATATCATTAGGGACAATAGACTCTTATAAAAGTTTTTTGAAGATGGTTCTATGAACATTAGATGTCTACAAGAGTTCTAATATGGAAATTTGTGTAGGGGTTCTATCTAATTGATCTATTAGGCTATAAGGCCTTTAAACTATGGATTGAACTAGTTTAATATTTTTTGGAACAATATTCAGCTTCAGAACCATTGGCACAATGTTCTCATTGGGTTTATGGAGAGAAGTGGGTGAAGGGCCCTAGATGGTTACTCATGGGCATCTAGTTGTAACTGCACAACCTAGAGGTGGCAAGGAGTCATTATAATTAGAAGAGTGAGGCAAAGGGCTTTAGATGGTGACCTATAGGTGAGCAATAGTATTGTGACAATTTTGGGTCAATGAAGAGCCTTTATAATTAGAAGAATGGTACTATTGTTCAAGATTAGTAATCCATGCAAACATAGTAACAACATGATGATGTGAACTCAACATGGTATCACTAGGGGAGAGGGTGTTGACCCTATAATGATGGGTATCATGTTACGAGGAGCATGAGATTGTTTACATGATTTTACAATAACAGTGGTAATGTGGGTTGCATAAATGCATCCCATAATATTATTATAGTCGTAAGGGACAATATTATAATCTAGATTATTAGTGTGGGCATTATGATCTTGATCATGCTCATTATGATTCTAACCTTGTTTTTGGTTCTGATTCTACCTCTGCCCTTGGTTGTGATCATTTTGATTGTTTCTTGGTGGTGGTGGATCATGTCAAAGAAAGGGGTCTTTGTAGATTCCCATAATTTGTGTCCTGATTAGGGGCCAACTTAATTTCTAGCTCACCATTTTCAATAAATTCCTCAATAATATGTTGTAATTAAATGCAATGATATGGACCATGACCAGCAACATGATGAAATTTACACCATTCATTCTCTTTGTACCAGTTTGGTTTTGGTTGATCTTGAGGAAATGGCCTTGATACCGACCATATAATTAAAATAGCTACAATGAGCTTTTGTAACATTGTTTCAACTAATTCTCCTAACTTGCTAAAGACTCTAAAATTGTTATGAAATGTCCTTCATGGAAGTTGTCTCTATAAAGTAGGTAGTGGATTTAGGGGAGTTAATTGTACATTTAAAGGAGGCATATCCTATACCATTTGTACATGTCTTATTTTTGTCACCCTATTTCCATCCATGTTCTTATTTTTTTGAAATCCTTTAGACTTATCCTATGTAACTATTTGAGGAGCTGGTGATTTAGTCTGAGTAGATGCTTGTCCTTGCACAAAATCTTAACAAGGCCTCCAACAATAAGAGCCTTCTCAATCTCCACTCCTTTGTCAATAATTTATTCAAATGAGTTAGCACAAGCTAACCATAGATTATGCACAACTTTAGGATGTAAATTCTATGCAAAGATATCAACCAACTATTTGTCTAGTAAATTGTGTTGAAAGTGCCTTGCCAATACTCTCCACCTTTATAGATATGCAATAAAACTTTCACCATCATGCTATTTGGCTTTCCATAAGTAAAAAATGGTCAATTCATGTTCTATGTTATAAGATAAATGGTTAACAAACTTTTTTGATAAGTTGTTCCAATCTGTAAATGATCCCTTGGGTAGTTTAAGTAGTCAATCAAGAGCTTGTCCTGTTAAACTTTGTAGAAATAGTCATAGTAAGTACTCACTACTATAAGCAACCTCTTGACATAAGATGAAGAATGATTGTATGTGTTCACATGGATCTCCTTTCTCTTTGTATTTTTCAAATCTGGGTGCCTCAAAATGAGGTGGAAAGGGCTTTTGGAGAATAGATAAATCAAATGCATATGGGCATATCTCATCGAATTTGTACTTTTTGACTCTATTATTTGTCTCCAATATTTTGATAATTTCCTTCATATAATTCCATTCTTGCATGTGTAGTGCATTTATGGATTGGATAAGATGTTGTTAGGGTGGAATGTGCCCCTAGTTTTGTTGTTATTGGGGTGGAATATGCCCCTGGTTTTGTTATTATTAGGGTGGAATGTGCCCCTGATTTTATTGTTGTTGGGGTGGAATGTGCCCCTAGTTTTGTTGTTGTTGGGGTGAAAAGTGCCCTTGATTTTTTTGCTATTGGGGTGGAATGTGCCCCTAATTTTGTTGTTTTTGGGGTGGAGTGTGCCTCTAGTTTTATTGTTGTTGGGGTGGAATGTGCCCTTGATTTTGTTGTTGTTAGGGTGGAATGTGCCCCTAATTTTATTGCTATTGGGATGGAATGTACCCCTAGTTTTGGGTGGATCTATAGGGAGCGTATACCTTTCAATCCATGATTTGGTTCTAATTTTTTGCTTGAGTTGAGAACATAGGTCATTGATTCTTAGATTGTAAAATATTCTCTAAATTTGGTTGTTTCATATTTTGTTGATTTTGGAAAGTTCTATGTTTATTTACCAATCTTTAGGTTGGTTGAAAAGAACTAGCCAAATTGTCTTGAGGGATTTCCTCAATTTGGACTAAATGTTTGGGTTTCTAAGTTTGTAAAGTAATAAGAGGTTCTTGATGATTTAAAAATATATGTTCTGTGTCAAATGGAACACTTTGTAAGGTCTCTTGTGACTTTAACTATTCATTTAGATTTCTTTGACCCACTATGGTAATGTTCTCATCTAATAATCATTCTATACTTTCAACCATATCTTCATGTTCTTTCAAAGCATTATTGTGAATTAAAGTGGCAACTAGGGAGTCGGTTAATTATGTGACAAGTTGATTTACATATCATTGACTTATTATATTGATCTTCGCTAGAAGATCTAGATTTGTGGGTTTTGACTCTATTTGTATTTCCTTTCTTTTGTTAGAGGAAGAAGGTATGTTCATTTGTGCAAAAACTTTCTCTTGTCATCATTTTTCTCCTTCTATAACTAAGGTATGTAATTATTTTTTAGGAAAATCAGAAGGTAGTCTAGCACCTAATTCTATCAATCTAAAAAAAGATTCATCTTGATCTTCTTGGGGTTGATATTCATTGTAATCATCTTTGAATCCTACTATTTTGGGGATACCATAAAAAACAATGGGTTTATCTTGACCATCGTAAAATTGCTCATCTTCATAAATAAGGCCATAAGAGGCCCCACTACGAGTGAACCTTTGAGTCATGTCTAAAAAGAGTTGTTTTGTGTGTTTGACTAACTTTGGACCAATGTTTGGAAACTAATCAAAGTATTCTTCAGCTATCTCTTAAACAAATAACTAAGGTACTAATGAGCCTATAAATGAGGGTGGTTTTAAAACACACACAATTTAGAAGATTTGGTTCATGAGTTTACTCAACCTTTGGTAAAGTTAAAATCGTATAGATCACAAGAGAGTAAGGTAACTCAAAGACCCAAGGTGAAAACTAGTACACCAAGCCTAGATCTTTGTGATACACCCATAATACAAAAGCTAGTTTCAACTTTGACAAGTTGACCCTAGAAGTTTAGAAGAAAGATCTCTAGATTATGAAGAAGATAAAATGAACTAAGCAACTCAAGATGTAAAAAAATACGTGAATTACTAAGTATAAATATAGGACCAAATAGGTATCACAATGTCACCAAATGATTCTAGTAGAATAAAATATGTTATAAGACCCAAAGCGTAAGTGATACACAAGATAACTTGAGTCCATCAAGATGATAATGTGATTTTGAGTCTTAATAAACTACCTTCAATCCAAATAGAAAATTGAACCCAATTTAAAACAAGCTTAGTGCACAAATGGCAAACCCACTTTGATGCACCAACCCTTAGAACTCAGAAAGGTTCAATTTTGAATGTGGATTATAAATGAAGAATTTAAACAAACTGGGTAAAAGATATAGACTCAATTGGGTAGTATGACTATGCCAAAGTGGGTAACATGACACAAAGCTTTTGATAAAAAATTGAATAAGGAAAAGATGAATTTTCCATTTGGACAACGCAATGCCTCCCTTGCTCAAGAAAATTGAGGACAATGTGTTTTGGTTAAACTCATTAAGTTAACAATTAGTTTTAGCCACAAATCAGGACCAAGTAAGCTAATGACAAAAAACAAATGTCTTAAGTCTAAACTGACAAGGTATGACAAAGTGGGGTCTACTAAACTAGTAAGGTTTTGATCATTCTAAGGGAATCAATTACACAATGAATTTCATGCCAAACAATGCAAAATAAAAGAATGGATTTTCGGTCCATATCACTCAGATTGTTGTAAAAAGGTCTAGTCCTTTTTGAAACCACTACATCGTGTTGTTTGCTCAGTGTAGTGTAATGTTCAAAGTACCACTACATCCTATGTGCAACTCTAAAAGAGTCAAATGAAGTCAATGCTAAGAGATGAAACCCCGGTTTAAAGCTTCCCTAAAGAACTTATGGGAGTTGATGAAGTCCCCCTCGCAAGCCAAGATGCATAAAAATAAATAAAGCATCAAAGTAGAAAGACTTTAGGGTCATTTTCAAGGTCACCCAAACTTTGATGAGTTTTTTGGGAGTGCTTTAGGTGACATTCTTTCTAAGCTTTGGACTAGGATATTTGTAATAGAAATGGTGCTTTTGATTCCAAGGGCTCCCTATAGGGGACAAATGGAAGATCATACATACAACATTCCTCTTTTTTCCAAACAAAATCTAAATAAGCAACTATTTACAAACAAGGATGGACAAGTGTGTTCAATTTAAAACCCAAAATAAAATGTTTGGTGGTGTTAATTTGACCCCTTGGTCTTAGTTGAAAACTTTGAAAAAATTCACCAAAAAACATCTAAAAATTATTTGTTAAACACCCAAAACAAAGTTCCTAATTCATTTTTAAGAATTCAAGAGGTGATTTAAACATTATTTTTTATCAAATTAAAATCTTGTTCCTGCAGAAAAAAGGTTAGCATATCCTTTAACTTTGAATCTCTTTTGAGTTTGAAACAACAAAGTTTGGAAAAGTAGGTCTTGAGTCTATGATTTTGGAAAAAACATAGTGACCAATGTTGGTTAATACCATCGACATTGGTTACTATCCAACTAAGATCTAATCGATGTCGATTATGTTAATTGATGTTAGTTAAGTAGGTAATCGATGTCGATATTTCTGCCAACTTCAATTACTATGTAAAAATTGTGGCAATCAAAAATGACAAAATAAACTTAAAAAATAAATTTTAAAGAGTTTTAAAGGCTCAAATAAATATTTTAAAGTTTTAAAATGATCTCCTTTAGGTGTGAAATGCATCTAGTTCCACCAGGCATGCCAAGATGTAGAGAGGATTATAAAGACAGTTAGTCAAGAATTAGTCCATAAACCATGAAACATGCATAAAGAACTAACTAACCAAGCCTATCTATTCCTATGAGAATTACAAAGGATATAAAGAAATAAATGAAAGAAATCAACACGATATTACCTTCCCAAATGGACTCACCATACCCATGTGGCTCAAAAACATGTTCTCCCTTGATCAAACATCCTTGTCTTTGTCAACAATGGTGGTAAGCTCCTCCAATGCCTCAAGAACACTCCATACAACCTAGGCTCTTGATTATAAACCACTAAAATAGCCTATAAATTAAGATTTTTGGAAAAAAATTAGCATTATAGCTTTACAATATTCAAGCTTTGAAGATATTTGAGCATAATAACCTTGCACCAAAAATGACTTAGAAATGATGTTCATGGCCTCTCTATTTATAGATTTTTGAGATTGGTGAGGATCAACCTAAACTATCCATCTTGAGATGAAGATGTGTGGTTGAGGATAATCCTAACATTTGGAATTAAATCTATAATTATCTTCATCATGACCTTGGAAGAAGGGGCATTAAAGAGGCATGGGAGGCATTAACTAGGCATGGGTGACCCATAATCCTGATATTTTATGCACATATTGCTTGATGGATGCCACCCCATAAATGATGTCACTTGGTGATGAAGATAATAAAAATTAATTTTCAAAAATAAATATTCAACAACTCTCATGGAAAATCTACTTAAGATCTTGATTTGGATTAATTAGCCTTAAAGAAGGTTAATCAACAGTTGTGCAATTATTTGAAAATTGGCCATCAATTAATCAAAATGGTCAGAAAGTCATATTACTGGGTCATAATTTGACTCAAGAATAATTATAAGGTGACATTAGATGCATTGGAATATTTTTCCCATTTAGGATGTTGACAACAATAAATAACAAAGGTACGTGATGTGTACCAATAAATTAGAAGAAAAGAGTGATCCAGAGCACTAAATGGTGAAATTGTCATTTTGACTCGAATGATCTGATCAAAGTTAGTTGGTGCATAAAATTCATTTCCCTATTTAGGGATACTTTGACCTAAATTGTCACTTTTAAATGATAAGTTCAAACCATTTAAGACATTTTATGGATTTTGACAAAATTTGTGCATATGAGTGCAATTCGAGTAAGATTATCAATTTCAACACAAATGGTGTTATAAATTGGATGTCTACACACATATATCAAAATATATTCACCAAGGGTCTTTCTCTTTGGGTCATTTATATGCCACCCCTCATCATTAGGCCTAAAAACTAGGTTTATTCATAGTAAATATATCCTTGACAACATTAGTGCTATATGGAAGGGAATGGAATGGGTCATAAAATATTAAAAAATGGATGTATTTGTTAAAATTAACTTAAAAATTATTATGATAGAATTGAATGAATTTTCACACTAGCCATGTTTTAGGAGTTAGGCTTTGAATCTATTAGGAATGGTAAAAACATTCCATGAAACCAAGATCTGAAGGGTTCACAACAAAAACATAAAAAATGTAGCTACAGATAAATGGAATGCAACACAAAGCAAACCAAATTATTATTCAAAATATGAGATAATGAGATTCTAGTAAAAAAATAATCACTTGATTATATAGGTAAGGAAAAATACCAATCTAACCAATGTGGGATAAATCCTGATATAGTACAAACCCTCTATAAGACAAAATAACTAGCTAATACACTAGAAAATGTGAGAAAATATATGAAATACATACTCTAACACCCCTCCTCAAGTGAATATAGGGGATAAAAAAATACCAAAAATAGATAGTGGCATATCCACAAAATGAGTCTCAACAACAAGGCTTGATAAGGTTTTCATGTACAATATGTATCCATGAAATGAAAAAGGAAGACGTCCTCATGAACACCCCATAAGGACAACTTCTAAAACCCCAAGCATGGAACAAAACTCAAGGAAAAAGGGTGTTGTAAAAGGCTTCATTAATATGTCTTCAATCTATGATTGAGTTGGAATGTACTCCAAACTAAGAATGCCATCCTAAATGTGCTGACAAATGAATTGAATATGTACATCAATGTGCTTGGTATACTAATGTTAAACTAGGTTGTGATATATATAGATTGCACTCTAGTTATCACACCAAAGTATAATGGGTGATTCTTGTGGGAATCCAAACTCTATCAACAACTGATGAAGCCAAAGAACCTACTAACTCATTATAACTATTGCCTTGTACTAAACCTCTGTAGATGAAAGTGAAATAGTCTATTGCTTCTCGAATAACCAAATAATATGTAAAGAACCATGATAAAATATGTAGCCATAAGTTGAAGCTTGTCATCAAGAGAATATACCTTATCTAAATCACTGTATCTAATCAACTAGTAGAACCCCTAGTGTAATTTAATCCAAAATAAGTAGTGCCACATAGATATCTCAAAATCCTCTTGGCAGCCTACCAATGACAATCATGAGGGTCATGTGTAAACCTAGATACAAGCCCAACTACAAATGAAATTTTGGGGTGAGTATGGGTCAAATACATAATAATCCCAACTATCTAGCTATAAAATGTAGGAAAACAAAGTGTAGTAGTGCAACAGGTAGTGAGAGTCACTCCATAATGAAAAAGAGGACTTGGCTTACAATCAACCATGCTAAAATGTTGAAGTAGATCAATTGTGTACTTCTATTAACTCAAATATATCCCTGTATCTGACTATGAATATGTAAACCAAGGAAGAAATTCAAAATTCCAAGTTCTATCATGTTGAATTATGCTAAAAGTGCCTATTGAATAGTCTAAATCTGAGATGAGGAGCTGCCTATGAGAATCAGATCATAACCAAACAAAACTAGTATAATAATGTCCTCCCCAATACATTGAATATACACTATGGGATTAGAATGGAAATGAACAAAGCCAATAGAGAGAATAAAATTTTGACACTTATATTTACACCCTTGAGGAGATTCTTAGCTCTCCTCATCCAATTGGAATAATGGAAACATCCCTCTTACTGTGGGTGATAATGTTGAGAAATGAATCACTAGAAGGGCTAGTTTCCTTGATGCACTCTTTGAAGCACTTCTTAACTATCAACTTATGGATGAAAAGGGTTAAGAAAACCAAAAATAGGTGACTCACCAATGTTTAATATCCTCTCATTTGATTGAATATCTACTACTTAAAGACAAATAAAGTCTCTCTCACACAAAACTCACTACTTATAACCCATTGTCACATCAATGTTTCATATGTTAGATTCAAGAAGGTATTTGATACTTAGGAGGGTAATGGATGATTCCATGAAGGTATACAGTCATAAAACACTTATAAGACACCTATACACTTAGAAAATAATACTAACAAAGACCTGTAACAATAACTTTTCTGCACATTTGGTATATAATCAAGAGTAACATGCTAGAAAACAAGATATTTCACTAGACAAGATCAACAAGATTGTAATAAATACTCAATAGTAAAGCATGTGAGTGGAAAAATCACTTATCTATTTATTCAAGAGTCTTCTAGGTATAAATTTTTCTAGAGTTTCCCCATCAACCAATGGAGGCTACCAAAAAGAGGTAAAAGAGTCCTTATTTATAGCTTTTGAGAGAGAGGCAAGGCAAATGAAGCCCAGAGGTCACTTGGAAATGTGTCAAATTTCTAAAATGAGTTAAAATTTACATGATAAAGAGGCATGAGTCAAACCATGAAAATTTAGGATGTCCAATTGTCCATATAGGCCATGGAAATTATGAAAAGTGGCATAAAACTCTCAATCCTGGCACAAAAAACTACCTTCATAATTTGTATCTATTTGAACATCCCACCACTAACTATGGATATGTATAATGATTAGGATGAGAGGGGAGGACTTTATCCATGTAAATCCATGCATTTTTTTGATCCTACTCATTTGGAAACTCTTGGAAAGAAGTAATCACTGCTTGGAGTCTTAAAAACTCCCTTTTCTACTACCCTTCACATTTGTCTTCAAAAATGCCTTCATTTTCCCCTGTAAATCCATGAGGGGGAGTGAAATACACTTGGAAAGATTTTTCATGGCCTTATTTCCTTCAATTGCACCTTAAAATGACATCTAATTGAGGTTTTCACACTTCTCACTCTTGTGTTCATCATGCCATTTTTGACTGGCTAAAAGGAGAGCTCTAGTTAAGACACTTAGAGGTTTTTACATATAATAAAATTACCATAAATAACTATAATAGGTCCTTATCTTCCATCCAAACTTTATTACATCTTCTCAAACCTCATATAACCTATAAAACATAGAAAATGGTGAGAAAAACACTATTTTTCATGTTGTTCATATAGATTCATACATATCCTTTGCATTTGTGAGATATTTAGTGAGTCCTATCCATGATCAAATATTTTTCCTTTCCAACCTATTCCATTAGGGTGGCTCTCCAAGCTCATTTTCCTCATCAGGTCATAACCAGGGTTTTAGTATGGTTTTAGACATTTCTAGGTCTTAAGATTTTTTCATACAACTTGAACGTTTAACCTACCTATAAATTCCAAAAAAAATATTCCAAGGGACCCTAATAAATTCCATCAATCCATCTGGTTCCCATGCATAGCCTTGGAAAAGATATGAGCTTGACAAATTGACCTTTTGACTTGGTTCTCCATTTTCTTGCATGTCTGAGCTATTTATAGGTTAAAAACCATCCTCCTGCAAGTTTTTATTCTTTAAAAAGATCATACATATTTAAAAACACTACATAAACATTTTAAAATTATTTTGATAGCTCATCAAGGCCTAGAAATGCATATAGACCCCCAATTAGCTTTAAGTCTCCTTAAGGCCTAATGGGCTTGGCATACCCCCTACAAATTTGGGTCATTTATAATTTTTTAACATGATTAGGATGTCTTATTAAGCATATAAACACTTAATTCACACTCACCAATACATCACATGACCTCTCCAACACTCCTTTTCATCCTTTCTCTCTCATTTGACAATTAGGCCTAGTGGGAACCTACCTAATTTGACTATATGCATTAGCAATTAGGTCATTTTGTAGGGTTATAGATTTATGTGAGTGTTAATAATAATCATTAAACCTTCCATACACATCACCAAATTTTATTTTAATATCCCAAGGCGAATTCTCTCAGGTCATTCACTCATTTTTCCATCTTTTGCTTGGTAAACCAAAGTTCTGATTCTCCTGAGTGGTTGATCTCTTAGACAAAATAGAGAGATATATCCCTTATCCCCATGGAAAAATGAGAGTTTTAGGAGTTTTATAACGTCATAAAGAGTCTCTATACCAAATTTTAAGGTTAGAATCCCTCATTTAGGTACCTAACCAATTCAACTTGTCTAAAAAAGGGGCTAAAACCCCTGATTTCTCGCAATTTTTGTCCAAATCCACCTGTAGGTAGCCTTTCCAAACCATTTTCATGTTTTTAGGCTGCCTAAATTTTTTTCCCACCTTTAAGTTTTTCTCATGGATCTTTTTAAACCATCCAAAACCCTTATTATTAGTGGATTCCTTATGCTTACCCTTTTAACCAAGGGTTTCCTAGCTTGCTTATACAGGCTGTAGTCCATTTGCCAAGTGAGGAGGGCATTTGACAACCTTAGTAACATCTTGGGTATGATATTTAATTTATTGGATCATAATTAATCATGTTATAATAATTATAACATTCCTTTCTTCTCTATATAGTTCATACCTCATTGTAACCCTTACTTCCATAGACCTTACTATAGGTGAAAATAGGGGTCTAAGACCCTATGAAAGCTTGTTTAATTCATTGAAAAGGTATTATGACATATGATACATGCTCATTTAGGTAATTATTCATTTTATTTATCATTACTAGTATTATATTCACTATACCTCTGTACTTCATAACCAAATTGGGCCCCTGTCTGTGCCTTAGCTGAGATCCCCTCCCTGTAGGTTATTTTGGCTTTGTCCAAGCTTGGTTATGATGCCCAAAGGACTTCCATGAAAACTTAAGTATATTTTGGGTATTTTAATATTTTATACTTACTTTATATACACTAATCACCTTATATACATCAAGTTCATTTGACTATCTACATACAGTCACTTATAAGTGATTGTAAGTAGACCTATAGATGATTGTTAACTTCAAGTCCTATACTTAACACCTTTAGGAAACCTATGAGATATTTTGGAATCATATGGAATATCCTTTAAAAACCAATATGATATATTAATTCTTGAAATTCACTTCATTATTAGGCTAGGAACTAAGTTCTGCTATAGGTGGCTACATTTTGCTTTGTACGGATTGAGGGTGAGCTAAGGTGACCCGAAAAACATGTGTTACTCTCCCTAAGTAGTCTATGGATTACAATAATCCCATCCAACCAAATGGAGTTCCTTAAATTTATTACATGTTTTGGGCTAATAACTTGGATTACTAAACTCCTTAAAAACTTGAAATGTTGTAGATCTCTCTAATTGCTTTCGGTGGGTTTGGGAGCAACTTTGAGGTTTCAAATCACCCTTTTCTACCTATTCTCACCTTCTCAAACTTTGCATAGTTTTTGTCCATATTATAGGATAAAATAAAAACAATTAGGATAATTTTAAGGTCTTTTTATTGTGATATGTGTCATTTCCAAAAATCTTAAAGACCTTTTTTAGTGTTTTTAGGGACAATAGGCCTAAAACATAGTCTTAATTCTTAGGAAGGCTTCTCATAGCTTTTGGGCCATTATAGCACCTCATAAAAGATTATCATGGTTTACTCAATGTATAATGGATCCAAATGGGGTATCATCTCACCTCCACATTCAAAAACTATCTCAACCCCCTATTTAGGCCATCTAAAGTTGAAAATTTAGATGCATGGGTAGAGAATTGATACGGATAACATTAAAAGTCCCTTACAAGATAACTTGTATGCCTCCATTAATCATACTAATGCACACCAAATTATATTAATAAAATTTAAAACATTTACTCCTCTCTAAAACATTAACATGACATCATTAGGGCTATAGGTGACTAATTGATTGTGTTATGCAGGCATAGGCATAGAAGGAACAAGAATATGCAAGGGTAAGGCTGTCATACCACTTCAAATTTAATTATTAGCTTTAAAATGGATAAAATACAATAATAAAAATTTGAAAACAACCTCAAAACACCTTCTTCTATGTGGAAAACACCTTCAAGGCACTTGTAGATGAAAAGAGTAGACAATGGCAAACCCAAACAAGCCTAGAAGAGGCTTATTGAGTTATTGAGGTCTCTAAAACTGAAAATATGATGGGAAAACATATGGATATGTATTATAAACATATTACACCATCAAAATTGTCAAAACAAAGCAAATAATTATGAAACTATCTCAAACAGTGACCCCTTTTAGATGAAGATGAATAAAAAACTGCCTAGCTTCTTAATGATGGTTTATAAAGGAGGAAATATGAAAATGAAAACTCTTTCCATGGATTTTAAATTTACTCATATTAATTTCAACCCCTAATATCATTTCTCCCAAATCCACTTGTACAACTCACACCAAGCATGCAAAGTTGACCCTTCTTGGCTTGTGAAGACAAGAAAGATAAAACATAAGAAAAAATAAACTTTTTGACATTTTATTAGCACACAAAGAATTTAAATGAATTTTATAAGGTTATAAGGACCCCCCAAAAGCTTTTCCATGTGGCACACTTCCCAAGAATCTATACAAGTGCCATTTTCCCTCTTTTTAGCTATTTTTTGCAATTTCAGTTAGGGAACCTGCAAGTATTTGATGTAAGTAAAATGTTAGACATATAAAATAACTTATTAGAAATTTTACATGAAAGTGAGACACATAATAACCTTGGTAAATGTGCCAAATGCATTAATGACTCTTAAAATGACATAAAATGACCCCTAATAGACAAAATGACTAATGTCACCAAGACAAACTAATTTGACCCTAAATGACATCATGTAACAAGTATACTTCTTATGAAAACATTTTAGGACCCCTCAAATTGTTTGAAATCACAAATTTTGCCTAGGGGTGCCCAAATTTGACCAAAAAGTTAAATTTGGTCAACAAAAAAGAATCCATCTTCTCATACCAAGCTCGAGGGGCTTGTTTTAGACCATAAAAATACATCCTAAGTTGAAAAACAAGAGAATAATCATGAACAAACCCAACAAGTTGCTCCATATAGATTTCCTCATGCAAGAACTATGCAAGAAAGCACTCTTAACACCCATCTAATATACTAGCCAACCCTATGATGTAGCAAGAGAAAGTACAAGGTGAGTATAATCAATATTGGAAATGGGTGCAGATGTCTCAAAATAGTCAATACCTTTGACTTTTGAGAATCAATTTATAATAATACATGCCTTATACTTGTCGATGGACCCCTCAGTTACATACTTGGTGCAGTAAATCCATTTTCACCTGACTAAATTTCTTCCCTTAGAAAGAGTGACCAAATCCCAAGTCTAATTCTTCATCAATGAAGAATACTCACCTGTCATCACATTATCCCACTCCTTTATCCCATGAGCCTATGAAAAAGATTTTGGATCCCTAGAGAATGCCTGACATAAAAGTCTAGTACCCATAAAATGTGCATGATGATGTCGAGTAGGTGGAAGATCATGTTGTTAGGACCAACATACCCCCATTTTTTTGAATTGGGACCCTTGAGAAATCTTGAATATAAAACATGGAAATTTCAGCATGTCAAAATCTATTTTATAAGTTTGAAAGCCATCCACTTTGTTTAAATGAAGCTTATATGGTTTAATTATGTTTCAATATGGACTAACTATGCTAATAATATTCACTGGGACCTTAGTTACAGGTTCCATGGCATGTATTCCCAAGGAATCTATGTTTCAAAACTTTAGCAAAACCTTGATTCAAATTTCAATAGAGGTGGGAACCCAAATTGGTGGGAAAACATCTTAAAAACTCAATTTAGGGACTTAAAGTATGAAACACATGTTCCTAGTTTAGTCATGTTTTTTAACACAACTCAACAAAGAAACTTGATCCCTTTAATAATTAATTTGTCTCCCTAAAATGTTCTTAATAGCCTAACTAATGTTCATCTATAGGTTCCCTTTTAATATTTCTTGACTTAAGCCTAAGACTTTAATACCAAGGCCATAATGTATTTATTAATATAATCACGACGTTAGTCTTAGCTTCTTAAGCCTAAGTTTTATGTCCCATAGTCCTAACATTAACTTCCTCATATTTTGTAGGATCCTATAGCTATCACTTCATTGCTTGTTTTGGTCCAATTATGTGAGAACAAACTAAATTTTAACTTAAAAGGCATGCATCTTTCATAATCTGATGATCCACACTTTATTGCGAGACTTGATCAGATGAAGTGAAGCACAATTGAAAAGTCAAAAGGCCACAAGGAGCCCAAAAGATGGACACATAGTGCCACTACATTCATGGATTAAAAGGAAGAAGGGCCCACTTAACATTATAACTAATCAAAATTAAGAGCTTGGATCATAATTAATGGCTATCAGTTTATCATGGGACTTGATCCAATAGAGTGAAGTAACACCAAGATCTTAGGAATCTCCATGGGAATGCCAAGAAGCACCCTCACATTTGTCACTAAAGTTTTTAACAAAATTAAAATTGACATTCATGTAACCATCACCCAAATATTCAAGAGGGCAAACTTGATGCCCATGCGACCATCAACTTTAAGTCCATAAAAATGAAACTTTCACTAGTTTAAACTTGACATTTGTGTGACCATCAACAGACACCCATAAGAGTTTATTTTACAACCATGAGACCTTTAATTTTAAACTAATGAAATATATTACTTAAGGGTTCAAATGACATCCCAAAATCCTATTTTCATTTGGAAATGAACCTACAAGCTAAGGAAAATGCTCAAAATATGTTCACAATGGAAGGCTTTGACCTAAAAAGCAATAATATATACCAAGCCCAAGTTTATGCCTTGAGAGTCACATTACATTTTGCATAATACACCTAAAATCATGAACTCACCTTATAAACACTTGTAGATCATCACCCATGGTGAACCTACTTTGTGCATGGTTCATGGCATGTAACATAGATATTTTTCCCTAATGTTTTTGTGGTGTTTTTAAATATAATATAAACCTTAGCCTAGAATATCCATACCTTGCCACCTTTTTAATCACCACTTAGGTTTAAATCCATAGCCTAATGTTTTTATAGTACTTGGTAAATGTGAAACAAACCTTAGCCTAAGGAATGCAAGCCTAAACCTTAAATTTAATAGTAAGCTAACTTAAAGATCGATCATTTTACAGATCCTATGGCTTGTACCTTGTCACTAGATTTGATCCAATGACATGAAGGTTACCAAGGATTTTTCAACAAGAACATGGGAGCCCATGAACCTGATGTGTGTCAAAAGCACATTTGGGATGGAACTAACAAGACTTTGGGAAGTCTTATGATAATGCCAAGTGGTGCCCTTGTATTTGGCACTAAAGATCAATGGTTGTCACCTTATCACTAGATTTGATCCAACAACATGAAGATGACCTGATGACTTTTCAAAAGCCTATAAGCTCACCATGTGGTCAATACCCATTTGACAATTGACTAACCAAAATATTTATAGCATGAGGAAGATATGTAAACATGCCAAGTGTCGTAATTGTAGGGCTTAAGACTAGTGAACCAATAAAAAATAAGGACTCAGATTATAATACATGGTTCATGCTAATCCAAGATTTTGACCCACCAGAATGAAAAGGAGGTATTTTTAAATACCAACATCTAGTGTTCAAATGACATTTATGTAAAATGCTACGAAAGATATAGACTAGTGCCACATAAGCTCCATACAAGTAGACAAAGATAAAACTAAAGATCTCATGGGCTTGAAAACATAAAGATATAAAGGCAATGGTCCAAATAAAATCCAGAACATGTATATGCAAAATCTTAGATATATTTTTCCATTAAAGTTCCAAACCCTAGACCCTATATAAAGTAACCCAACAAACTCAATTTTCTATAATTCAATCAAAGGATAACTCCATTATGTTTTTTAAGTGTGAAGGGGCTCTCATATAGATCATATGTGATTTGACATAAATAATTAATAAGAAATAGAGACCATGGCAACTAGAAGACAAAAATTAAAGGAAGAGGTTGAGCTTTATTTAATGATTGATAGTGAGGGTTGAGTGTTTAAGAATACAAAATTTGACCTCCTAGCATTGAACATCCATGGCATTAGGAATTGGTCTGAGATTTTCTTCATGATAGAATAATTACAACCCATTTTAGTGGAATAATGGAGAAATGCCACCACAAATAGATGATACAATGACCTAGTTGTAATCTAAATGGTTAGCCTCCACCATGCCAGGGTAAAACCAAAGGTAATGCACTGTATTGATGTCCTTTCCCCCATTTTTGTTGATTGTAGAATTAATGGTGAATGGATTATTAGGGAGGGGAACTCAAAAGAGGTGGCATACATTTCCCCTATTGCTTTTAAAAAGTACTACAAGATCCCTCTTCCCCATGTGAACTTCCAAAAATGAGAGAATGGACCAATAACAATGACTTGGACTCCATCCTAAGACCCTAGCTCCATCAAGGGCCTCACATCTTTACAACCCTTGATGGAAAAATCCCTATCATTCAGTTTAGAGAGGGCATTAGGTGATTATGACCTTATTGAATAGAGATTTTGGTACCCCTTTGACCACTTATGTAAATAAGGTTTGGGTCTTATATGTACACTTCTTGGTAGAAGAAAAACTTACCCCTCTGATAGGAGATTTGATCAGCACCTTCTTGGGTAAACAATTCATATACATCAAGAAAAAGACTTCCAAGCAATTCTACATGATGTCATACCTCCTAAATTCCCTTATGGCCTCAACTACCTTTCATAAAATTAAGAATTGGTTCCCAAGGGGTAGGACAACTATCTCACACAACTACTCTAAGCTACATATCTTCAAATATAAGAATCATATGTAGTTTATCTGTAACTACTTTTACTTTCATATAGTGGAGGCCATCATAGGTGTCCCCATGCCCAGGCTCCACCCCCTCATCAAAATATATGTTGAAATGATAGGGGACGTATGCTACTATCTTGATTTCATAGTCATTAAGATAGAAGGCATCATGCCCCAACCTTATAGACTACCAAATCATGTCCTGAACAAATTGGTTAAACAAGATATTACCTCCCAATTCATCCTTGGCATTGATAACACCTGTAAAGAGAAAAGGAAAGGTATACTTCAAACCTTCCTCTTGAACATTAAGGATGTCCTAATTAGAGATTATAAATAGGTGGAAGTTATGGTCACACATAGGAACTCATTTGGATTTCAACTAGATGAACTCAAAATTTGGGATCCAAGGAATAAGGTGGGGGATCATCTAAAGGACAAGAAACTCAAGCTTGAGTATGTACACCAACTAGGTGTCCATGACACCATATACATCAGAGCCAAAAACTATAAGGAAGTATTGGGAAAAGTCTAGGGTCACAACATCAAGCTAGAGCATAGATTGGTCAAAGACAACAAGCCATCTAGGGAAACATGGAAAATGCACCCCTTATAGTATCATTTACTACTTGGGCCATTTGGAATAGCTTAAGAGCAACCAAAATAGTCCCAACAATAGGTTGAGCTAACTCAGGATGATTAAGGCAAAGGAAAGGATAAGGTTGGATAAGTAACATTAAAACAAAGACTTGGAGAAGGACCCCTACATTCAACTAGGCATTAGAGACCACCCTCTCCAATCTCGTACATTGACATGATAGCCTTAGATCCAGAGGAGACACTTGAGGTTGCTCTCAAGGAACTTATAAGGTCTTTTGGCTCAGGAGGAGAAGAGGACCCTTTAGTGGACCTAAAGAAGACACAAGGAAAGAACTTGTCTCAGTGGCCTCCCTTGAAAAGAGGAAGGTAGAATTGGCCTTGGTCCTAGTGGAACCAAAGAAGAAACCTAGATTGACCTTTACTCATCCCATTAGTGAAGTCAATCTCTTTAGTGATGAATTTCCAATCCATGGACTAGTCATTCTTGACTAGTTCATCTATGGGAAATTGCAAAATATCCCATCTCTCTCCCACTTATGGGCCATAACAAAGGTTAGTGTGGATGTACGTGATGATGTGAAACCCTGGATAAAATATATAATGAAGGAATAATAAGAGAGAAGAATCGTGATCTCTCTCCCACTCATCCTTCACATTATTGAAGTAGGTGGGTAGTAGCTTGGTAAAGTTGTTATTCATGAAGAAGATGTGGAAATTCTAATTGAAGCCCACTCACAATAAGCTAAAGTTAGAGTCTAGGGCATGAAGCAGATAATCCAAAATCTGGAAAGGGAGAAGAACCTATGAACTTAGCCAATCTTATCAATACCAAATGCCATGATTTAGATTCTTGATGAGTCATTCTATGACATGTTTGAGGCATTAAAATTAGTAAATATGATGCAAAGTGCACTAGAGGACTAAGATACTTTAGCTAAATCCCTGGTCACCCAATGATAGGCCTTAGAGGACAAGATTTCCCATCTCCTCAACATTCAAGTAAAGAAGTAGATCCAAAAATTTAGAACCATAAGTATGGGACACCTAGGCACAATCTTTGGGATTGTTATTGATAAAGTTCAAAGCTTGAGAACCTAGCATACCAAGGTGATGAGACTTCTAAAATATGATAAAGGGCTCATTCACATAATTGAGCAACTTCTTGGGACCATGCTTATTAATATTGCACAACCTACTTCCCTTGGCCTCATTAGTGACAAAAAGTTCAAGAATAGAGCCACTTTTGTGACTCAAGAAGTCCAAGGTAAAAGTAAAGGCTAGTCTAGATAGGACAATAGCAAGATCTTAGATATGATCTTCAATGCAAGTGAGAGGATCAATGAAGCTAGAAGCATCAAGGAGGACTTGGCTAGAAATGACAAGGAATTTGATGAGCTTGAAGACCAAGAGGAAGAATTCATCATGAAGCTTATTGTGGATCTTGAGCTAGTTGATGAACAACATGAAAGAGCTGTGAGCATTCTCCAACAACAAATGGGGACCCCACCAACTACTTAAGCAATATTTTGTTTCATTGAGTTTTGCAACATTTTGGAATAGAATATTCTATTGTAAATTCATATGATAATTTGTTAGAATATTTTATTCTAGGTCAATATGATTTTGGAAAACATGTGTATTATAATGCTTGTAAGGACAACTGTACTTATTTTTATACGCCCATATTTTGTAGTTGATTAGTATACTGCCTATTCTTCCTATAAAGGCATGTATCATCATTGCAAAAGGGATATATTTTGAGAAACATTGTTTACTTTAAGTAATAAATAAAATCAAGGAATTATATAAGGATTGTCTATTTTTATGTGTTAATTGCTAAATATAGCTTTTATCTCAATTGTTACTAGAAGTCTTGAATTTGAATAGTATATTTGAATTTTGAATAACATTCTTTAATCATAGGGTTTTTTATTTGTGCTTATGCTAAATTAGCTGAAAGATCTTAGGTTTGTTTCATTTCATTTTACTCTATATTTAGAGGTGCAATAGTTATTTGATTATGGTAGTAAATCCCTAAAGTAGACCTGGTTCTTACTTATGATTCTTATAAGTTTTCCTTTGAATTTTTCCTGATATATAGTGAGATTTGAGTTTTGGCTATGTTGCACTACATATTTGTTAAATTTGTATTCAGTTACCATTGATACTTTATCATAATGTTCAAGACTAAAATTGGAATTCACTTATTTCTTTTCTACCCTACCTTTCTCTTTGCCCTTTTTTAACACCATGATCACTTTAGTTTTAATCACATTATAAATATCCATTTAGATTAGTTTGTAGCGTAAAGGAGCATAATTCACTAAGTATCAATAAATATTCAAAAGAGAACAGACCAAGGTGGTTCCTAACCACCAAAATTACATAAGTATTGTGGGATCAATTATCTTTCTTTGATGCTATTTCACCACAAGAAACTAGATTATCAAAACTTATAACTCATGCTCTGATTTTTCTAAATTCTAAAATGAGAAGTGTTCTTTAAGCACTAAGGGAGCCTATGGTACATTTAGAGGCATCAAAACCTATATGAATGGTGCTACCTCATCAACTATAGTATGATCCCAAATAGGCATAGTCATAACATCAATGTGAACAAGATCCTCATCCTTTATAACCTACTCAAGAGTATCCTAAACTAGCTCCCTAAAGAGTGAATCCTTGAGTGGAGGTGAATCATGGAAAGAAGAAGGCATGGAATAAGATGAAAATCATGAGATGTGAAATTCTCATCAAACTATACATGTTCAAAAAGGAACATCATAAGTATCAGGGTCTAAAATATGATAAGCTCTCATGTCCTTGTAATACCTTTAAAAAACAAAAGGTTTTTTCTTCTTTTCCAATGCTTTCCTTTTCTTATTTGGTATAAATGATCAAGAAATTCTCCCAAATACTCATAAAAATGAGAAATCAGGCTTGGTTCTAGACCAAGCCTCCTTTGGATTCATATTCTCAAGTGCTTAATGTGGTGTGTGGTTCTGAATGTAGTTCACATAATTAACTGCCTCTACCCAATAGATAGGAGGTAAATCTTGTGAATGCACCATGTAGTTATCCATCTCTTTCAAAGTTTGGTTCTTCCTCTCTACTAAGCCATTATATTTTTGAGTATGTGTAATAGAATTCTAGTGAACAATACCATGGGCTACTAAAAAATCAGTGAAGTCTCAACTAAAGTACTCCCCCCATTATCTCTATGAATATTATTGATGAAACTCAATGACTATTTCTCAACCAAAGCCTTAAAAACTTTGAAGTGATAAAATACATCTCTTGTACTTAACGAAATAAATACAAGTACACCTTGATAAATTGTCAATTAAGGTAAGTGCATACTTAGCTTTGTTGAAAGGAGTAGGAAAGACCATCAAATCACTATACACAAGCTCAAGTGGTAAAGAAGCTCTCATGGACATGCCCTTAGGAAATGAATCCTGATGTTATTTCCCCATTACATAATTGGGGATGAATCCATCAAGACATTAAAATATAGGAAGACCCTATACCATATTGTGAGTGGTCAAATCCTTCAAATATATGTAGTTTAAGTGTTCAAATCTCTTATACCGAATCTGACTCTTACATCCTACATGAGAAACTAAACACATCCCTAAGGGAGGAGTATCATCAAAACCCTCAAAATAGTAAAGTTGATAACTATGATCAGCAACACCCTATGCAATAAGTGTGTGTGTGTCTAACACATATTGAACTTCAACATCCTATGGTGTGATTCATTATCCTTCCCTAAACAAAATGAAAAATATGATACACTAAAATTAGATTGGTGGTGATGCCTGGAACATATAATGCATCATTTATGTAGTCACCATATAGATGTATGTCACCCTTCCCCTTAACAAAAATGAAGGTATAATAGCCAACATCAATGTTGGAAGTGGAACTCAGACCAAGAGATACAAAGGACTCCTTGGTAGAAGTCATATAGTGTGGAGCACCATAATTTAGAACCCAAATATCAAAAATAGATAACTATGATCTACCAATAACATTAAATGTTATCCCATGCTCATGAGATGGAGAAGGTGTGGAGATATAAATATTATGTTTCTTAACGACATCCTCTAAGGATTCCATTCTCTTGAAATACCTAGAATCTTCATGACCAGACCCCCCACAATAGGAGCAAGATAGGTTAGACTTATTCTTGGATTTGGGAGATGGTTTGGGTTTAGATGTAGTAGTGTTGGTGGGATTAGGTATATTTTGAGGTAGAGGAGTGTTATTCTTTTTACCCTTATATTTTACCTTAGAATTAGGATGTGAGGCCACTAATACTTTTTGAGAGGTGGAAGACTCAAGGTGAGACAATTTTGATTCCTCCCTAGTGAGTCTCAATTGGGCCCCTAACCCATTAGAAATTTATTTCCCCCAACATGACATCCACCTAGGCATGAGAATATAATTTTTTCAAGTAGTTAGACTATGGGTTTTTGTATCCAGCTAGAGGTTGCAATGCAGATATTTTTCCATTTAGTAGGTAGCTAAACATATTCCAATTTTTAAGGGCATTATCAAATATTTTAAGAGATGTGGTAGGTGCAGCATAGAGTTCACATAGTCATGGATCTAGAAGATATGATGATAAAGTTCCAACTCAACACTCAGCATGCAACTTCCACCCTAGCAAATATGTTCCTAAAGGCTCATATAAGTATCTCTATACATAAAAGGAGGAGGAAATAAAGGAATATATCAAATCTCTAGCAAGATGACTTTACTCTGTAAACATTTCTCCAATTACCATTAAGGCTTTAAAATACAATGAAGGTCACTATGGCTCTAATTATGTGTGCCAAAACTCATCTGTGAGCCTCTAGGTTGTTAGTGTTATGATATGAATATTAAATCTATTATAGACTTTGAATAATGATGAATGTTGTTGCATAAAAATGTAATGTGTCTAGTTTATGACCCTTTAAGGGCCTATATGACCCCAACCTTAATCCAAGAAAGTCTTGTGCCTATGATCAATCTTAAGTTTACATTTAATTACTTAAATAACCTTACTAAAGCTTTTCACCATTACACAACTAGACTAATGTAGGGCCCAGTTCATTCTCAACAATGCTTTAGGTGAACGCATAAGGCCTGTGCCTTATGTGGATTAAGGTTGACATAGCCAAGTGTCTAAATGTTGATCACAAAATGAGTATCCCATGCTTATGTTTGGATGTAGTAAACCAAGACCCTATAATTTTCACAACATTTTGGTTCTATTATCAAAACTCATGTTTAATTTTGTTTCTATGATGGTGTGATAGAATGATGTACTAACTTTCTCTTGAAAACATAAAGTGCTAGCAATAATATGTGAAGATAGTTTTACACCAAATAATCCAACCTACAAAGGATAAAAGCCAAGAAAATTGGTTCAAGATAACCTATATGATGCTTTGTATGAGGTCTTTTTCTATGAGTTACCTAAACTTGTGTACAAGTGGTTGGCTGCATATTCAACCCATAGAAGAAATTATGGACAATGCTATGAATGGATAAAATAGTGCCTAGACAGGCTTGGGACCTTGGATGTTACTTGAACTAGAGTAGTGGATAAATGTTAGTAATGATCCCTAATTTTTATGTACTTGATTTTTCAATCTTAACATATTCATGCCCTAAGGAGTAGAATACTAGTTTTTGCACAACCCTAGATGCATGTCCATGAATGAGTTCAATGTAGATCTCAAAAAGGTAATGGTTGATTATGATTTTTAAACTTTGAGGATGGAAGGATAAAATAATTTCATGTATGAGCTATGCAAAGGGGAGAAGGGGATATGTAGGTGAGGCATAATAGAAGGGGATGAGGAAATAAATACCGAATAACTTAGATGATAGACCTATAATAAATGATGCCACTAGCTGATGGAGGATCTAAAACTTTGAAGTACCAAGAGGACCTATATAGAATGGGAAGGGTATGGGGAGGATCTCTCAAAATACAATAGTGCAAAGATGAGAGATATAATGAAGAGATGGATAGAGCTTGACACTTGATAGGTGTGGAATTCATTGAGTTCCTATAATTTTTGGTGACTATAGATATGATTGACATGCCTACCCCCTTTAAACATGTGATACATGCTCACGAACTAGATATCCCACTTTAAGAAAGTATAAAAGTGATTGTTGACCTTGATAATGCCTTAAATTTTAGATGTTTTATATATTTAGATTATAACTTTGTGATTGAGCATATTATTATATACAAAGAGGTGAGATAAACTACATCTAGACCATTAAGCATTATCTCCTCACAATAGAACTTAAATGTGAGCATACTAACTTAGCCAATGTCAACAACACAAGGTGGGAAATAGCCCATAGGAAGTGGTCTAATACCACAAGCAATCAACACAACACCAATGACATCAACTATGCTATTATTAATGATGATACTAGAGCTTACCCTCATGGCTAGAGGTGTTGGAGGACCACCACTAGGATAGGCATTGTGGGGACAACACCTCAAGTACCAACTTCCCCCCATATAAAATATACTATGAGATGGATATGCACCTCTTATAGTATCATGACATGGAAAATGTTGTAGAACATGTTCTAAAGTGTGAACTACAATGGCATGCATGAGGCATAACCCAATTAGACCATAAGGACACTTAGCTTTCAACCACTTTACTTAATTTTCCCCAAACTTGGTATAGAACATTTGATCCCAACTAGGCCATGGTTGACTATGATACCCTAAAGGATGCATTCCTAAAGGAATTTGACATCCTAAAGTTTGAACAATAAAGCATCATTGTGCTAAAATAAATTACCCAAAGACTATCAGAGAGTGTGTGATTATTTGATGCAAGGTTTAAAAATCTCCTATCAAAGCTCCCATATGATATTCACCCTTCCCATCATGTAGAGTGGTTCATTGCGGCATTGCTCGTGCCATTCGAATAGCACTTTCTATGAAGAATTTTATAGAGCCTCGATAAGTGCTTTAAGTTGTTCTAAGATCAGAGGTATTCAAAAGTGTAGATGTCAAGATCAGCCCATTTATGGAGGTGCAAATTGCATCTATGGCCTTCCAACTCTAAAATTTTATCTCTATCTCTTTACATGATGCTTTAAGTGGTCTATGGTGCACTGAATATGAAGTACAAGGCCATAATAGAAATAACTACCCATAAAGGAATGTGCACACCCTGATTCTAAGTTGTCAAGTCTATAGAGAAGTGCATGATGTCCAAAACTACCCATTATTGCAACATGCTAACCAAGTCAACACAACAATCTATTGTCATTTGTGCAATGCATAAACCCACATCACTGTCGATTACTAGATGATTAATGAAATGTGCAAAAACATGGAAAGAGGTGCATGATATGATAAAATAGCAGTCAACAAAAAAAACCAATGGAATTATGGTTATGGCCAATAGAATATAGGCTTTATGATGTAGTGAGGTGCTAGAGAATGAGGCAAAGGATGTGATGGTATAAGGTTCCCATTGTGCTTATATTATAAGTATGTCTCAACAGATCATTACCAACATGATTTCCCTATACATCCCATGTGTGGATATTATAGAGGCCCTATAAGGTTGAATAATGCTCTGAACTTTATAAAAAGTTGACCCAAGGTAGGCCTAGTGTAGATAAGGGCACAAGAATTATTAGGTACAAGCATAAAATAGAGAAATGGACCCCAAAGGAAAAGACTACACACATAGAGGCAGTCAAGGTAAATTTAACTATTCATAGTGGATTTACCACTCAATTGGTAGTTGGGCCAGTACCTGAGTTATGCCTAGAGTATGGGGATAAGGGTCAAAATGAGTGCATAACACAACCTAAACCAAAATCTGCACCATACCTAGACCCAATGTGCTAAAAATATGTATTAAAATAGGAAATGAGTGTAATCCAAAATATACAAGGGGAGCTTCAATTAGCATGGGACGTAGAAGCATAGGTTGTTTCTTCTCAAAATAAGTATAATAGATAAGAAGTTGAAGTACAAGAATCAGCTAAGATTCTATACCTCTTACAAATAGAGGGAATGTTGCCCCTATTGAATAACTTTATCTTGGATCATGCAGGTCAAAATAAAGTTGAGGTCACCATGCCACTCATAGAGATGGAATGAGAAGTTTGACATAGACAAAATGCATAATATGACCAATAACTCCTAGTGGATGCCACTATTGATAGGTGGTCTATTTATGAGGTTTTTGTAGATGGAGGCATTGAGGTTAACATCTTGATAAAGACTACTTGTAAGAAATGGGTAGATCATCCTTGAGACCTTCCTCTCATTTACTCTTCATGGCCAATAAGACCCAAGTACAACCTTTCATAATTCTAAAGAACATAGTTATAGATATCATGGGTGCCAAATTCTACACTAACTTTGAAATCATAGAGTTAGTAGAGTAGGAAAATTACCCAGTGTTACTGAGAAGACTATAGTGTTATGAAAATAATGCATATATGCACTTCAAAAGGTGTTACATGACATTTGATAATGGAAAGGAGAGGGTAGTTATACCTCTATCAAATGACTAAGGACCCCCTTTATGTCAATAATGTAGACATCGAGGATGAGATTAACCATATCTATAACATAAAAACACAAGGCATTGAGACTCTAGACCCAAATGATCAAGGAATCCTCTTTTGGGAAGATGGAAAATCAACCTCAAATACCATCTATGTTACTTAAAACTGATGGGTTGAGGAAGCATACGAGACCACTGGTTGACAATGTTGCTTGGTGTGTGTAAAGGCACCAAAACCAGTAAAGATATTTTATATATAGATTGATCACACTCCCAAAATATGGGTCCCATGTGCCAAGAAAATGGGAAAAGAGTGTTTTGCCTCAATAAGGGAAAACTTGTTATGCTCCCAAGATATGAAGGAAGTAATCCTATGGAAGACTATGTTCGTGATCTTGAGTCATACATCATAAAAGAGGTGGATAGAATGGGCACATTAGTGTACACATTGAAGGGTACTACCAATCATTTTTGGGTAGCATAGAATCCTAGCTTGCCAACTTGGTAGGATGTAAAGGTGACTATTTATACCAGGTTCAGAAAAAGCATTGAGGACCTAGACATTTCAACCTAGTCTAGTGACTCTGACCCCATATCACATGTACATCTTTGCAAAGATACATGGACTATTTGCAATGAAAATATCCCAAGAAATATATTGGTGCACACCATATATATAACCTTAAATACTTGGGTGTATGTGTGATATGTAGTTAATGAAACATGTAAAATAACAGACTAGGATACCCTTTAGGAGTGTTTTATCGTACCTTCTTTTTTTTCATAAAATCTTGAACTGATTGAGCCATTATAGGTAGTTTGAATATCAGTGTTTAGGAAATTTATATATTATAAGAGCACGTAAAGAAAATGTTTATCAAAAAAAGGCTATCACTCCTAACCTTTTTTGAAGAACAAACTTTGAATAGTGACTCTAGTGATGAAGATGATGACACATGGAAGGCATGCAACTAGAAGAATATGATAGGTAAAAGGAAGTTAGTGCACCAATTTGAGGATATCACCCCAGAAGAAGAAGACCCTACCTATATTTTGATAGAAATAATTGGGGGAAGTAGACAAGTTGATTATTCACAACATGAGAAGAATGAACCCTACCAAGTGTCATTAATAACTACCAAGATAGATATTAGTTTAGAGGGAGAAGCTAAAATTGTCACTTTGGGAACCTATTGGTATAAAATGGAACTAGCACATATTATTGGTCTCTTCAAAGAATTATAAGACCTTTTTTTGTGAAACTATAAAGATATGAAAGGTTCACACCCATCCTTCGATAAGATGAGCATCAAAATAATTGATGGCACAAAACCTGTCAAGAAGTGGCCTGACATGTAAACCCAAATCTTCATGCCAAGGTTAAGGCTAAGATTGATGGCATGCTATATATAGGAATCATCTACCCCATATAGGAATATTAATGGGTCAACCCCATGGTCATCATCATCAAAAATGATGGATGCATCCACATTTGTGTTGACTACAAACTATTGAATGCCACCTATAGGACTAACCCCTTTCCAACCCCATTTTATGATGAAGTATTGGATGGCATCATAGCTTGTGAGATATACACATTCACTAATGGGTTATTAGGATACCATCAAGTCTAGATTGAGGAGGAGGACAAGCCCAAAACCACCTTTACAACCAAATGGGGGTATTTTACTTATAATGTAATGCCCTTCAGGTTGAAGAAAGTGCCAATCATTTTCTCCTGGGTGGTGATCACTGCATTCAAAGACTTCATTCAAAAATTCCTCCAAGTATAGTTAGATGATTGGACCGTGTGTAGGTTGGTGAAGGATTACTATGATAATTCTCACCTAATGTTTGAAAGGTGCATATAATTATAAATTTCCTTGAATCTCAAGAAGTGTGTCTTCATAATATCATTTGGGACATTTCTAAAGCACATCATTTTCAAGGATGGCTTGCTTGTTGATCCTTTCAAGATTGTAATCATCTTTCAACATAAAACACCATCAACATAGAAAGATGTATGCACCTTTCTTGGGCATTATGGGTTTACAAGAAGTTCATAATAAATTATGCTAGGATTGCAACACTGCTAGAAGAGCTCTTATAGAAGGATGGCCCATTCTATTGGGGCATAGTGCAAGAAGATGATTTTGAGACCTTGAAGCTCAAACTATCAAGTGTATTGATATTGTGATTTCATGACTAGGCAAATCCCTTCTATGTCCATGTTGATTCCTCTAGTACTATAATCAGTGTCATTTTCTCACAACCAAGTGAAGGGAAAATGGACCATCCTATTTATTTCACAAGAAGAAAACTAACCAAGGTATAAACAAAATTACACCAGAACTAAACATGAGGTGATTACCATGGTCTATGCCCTGCATAAGTTTTGATAATATTTTTTGGTAACCCCCTTCATCTTCTTTACTAAACATGAGTTGCTTAAGTACCTAGTGAACAAGCCCATTTTGCATGGGTGCATTTTTTTATTGATTATTTTGTTGCAAGAATTATAATTTACTATGGTAGTGAATCTTGATAAATAAAACTCAGGCCCAAACAATTTATCTCACATCAACTCTAGTGACGTAGAAACACCAATTGAAGATGATGTGTCGACATGTAACTTTATAGGATCCAACACATCCCAGAATACTTAGTAGAGATCACCACATTATTGACCTCTAAATATATTCCTTAGACCATAAAAACTAAGGAGAAGAAATAGCTCCAGTTTGCATCACCCCTTTTCAAATCATTGGTGAGGAACTATAAAAATTGAGTCATGATTAAATCATGCACTGATGTGTCTTAGAGCATAAATGAGACTCAATACTTCAAGAGATAAGTGAAGGAATTATTAGAGGCCATTGTGTTGGAAATTCCACAACATGAAAAGTGTTATAATTAGAATTATAGTGGCCAAATTTATTTCATGATGCAAAATAATACTCCAAAACATGTGATGTTTGCTAGTGCACTAGAAAATCAAACCTCTAGAATTATATTCCCATTATCCCCATCCTTACATAGGCACCATTCTTAAAATGGGCCATTGATTTTGTTGGGCCTATTAATTTCACTATGAGGTGTATAAGGGAATGATACATTTTAGCTACCACATATTACTTCATCAAGTGGGTTGAAACAGTACTAAGCAAAGATTATATAGCCACCATAACAACAAGATTCATTTGGCAAAATATTATTAGTAAATATAGGTGCCCATTGAGCTTGACTAGAAACCATGACATATACTTCATCAATAAAATAGTTTTGATCTTGTTGTTTGAATATATGATGGTGCACCATAAAATGATGCCCTACCACCCCCAAGCTAATGGCACTGTAGAGGCATCTAATAAAATATTGGGGACATGCATCATAAAAATATATGATGTTGGTTGTAAGGATTAAGATTACCATGTATCAGTAGTACTATGGGATTATCACACAACATACAAGCACTAAATAAGGATACACCATTTCAATTGGTGTTTTGTGCAGAGGCTATTTTACCAATGGAATTAATTTTTCCCTCATTATGCATCACACATATTGGTCTACTAAATAACCAATAGTATTTAAGAATATGCCTAGAATATTTGGAGATGATGGACAAGATATGTGCCCAATCATGATAGAGCCAACAAAAAGATAAGACTCACCAAAAGGTATGACTTGATAAGCACATTAAGTGCAAGGTATTTATAAAAGGTGCACTGGTATTTGTATATGATTCTAAGTACCTTAAGCACCCAAGAAAGTTATAGATTAGGTTTATGGTACCTTATGTCATCCAAAAAATCTTGGACTTTGGTGCATGCAAGCTACACATGTTGAGTGGTGAAATATTCCCTAGGCATTTCAATGGTAATAAATTGAAAGTATATCACCACTAGAATGACAATCATTTCATCTAACACTAGTTTTCTAGTCAAAATTTAGTTACTTGGTTTTGACCATAATAAAATTGGTACAAGACAAATCATTTATTTATGTTTGTTTTGTGTTGTTCAAATAAGCATGGTGCTTTCAGGCCCATAGGAGAGATTTTTTAGTTCTTACACTTACATAAATATTGTCGAGTGAGTCAATCCCAGTCACTTTTTAAGCACCTAAGGCTAGACAACTAAGTTTTTAGGTTCCTATGAAGTATTTCAGGTTCATAAAATTATAAGTATGAGTTGATAAAAGAAATCACACAAGGTGTTCATTCACAAGAGACCTAGAGGAGATAATGAGGTGTTGGGGGACCAACACAAAGATTTATATGGGATAGGGAAGGTCGAATTAAGAGACATGAAATCATAGAGGAATCAACCATGAAAGATAGGCATGCTTGAAAATAATCACAACATTAAGAAAATATGGAACTTAGGAGGCTAAATCATGCACATGTGAAGTGTTATTCCCAGGCAACCATAGGAAAGGCAAAGATCATGCCAAGTTGAACAAAGTGTAAGATAATGACCATTGTAATAGTTGGAACCCACCAAATAGTGGGCATGAAGTGACCATTTGAATCCCTTATCACTTCACCTAAGAAACCATTAGAAGAGTTAATGCTACGATGGTAGAAGAACAAAGTCCACATTAAATGAGTAGTTGGTGGAAAATTTTGTGTATTTTAGTAGATTTCAAGAATCTAAATGCTATCAATCATCAATGTGGTAGATGGGATAAGCATATAAAAGAGTATATGGTAGAGATAGAAAGGTTACTATCATTTTTAAGAGTTAAGATCAGATCTAAGATCTTAAGCCACTGAGCAAGAAAATGCTACCAGAGAGAGAACAAGTCACCCACAACCTCCCCAAGTGATAAATAAATAACATGAAGAATATTGCATTTCACCCTAAGAAAAAAGGGAGGAAAGCAAAGGGAATTTGATAGATAAATATGGGAAAAAGACTTTAGTAGAATAACTAGTCCACCATTAATAGGGTAGGAAGCTTAGTAGTCAAATGCACAGTCACATTTCCCATAATTGTGAATCACACCAAGAATACTTTTTGGATTTATTAGAATCAACCAACCATGTTTCAATAGTATCAAGTTCAAGATGGGAAATAAATGGCTGAGCATAGGTATACCATAAGTGTAAAAAAATGTGAAGAATGCATGGGCAGTGACGGAAGTAGTTGTTGTAACGGAAGTAGTTGTTGTAAAACTAGAGCCGTAAATGGTAGAGGGAGTAAGCATCCCAGAGATAGATCCAACCATGAGCACAAATCTTGATGATAAAGATATGGAATACCCACCAAATATTATGGTGGGAGAGAAGTGGGTGTCTTTTATACATGTTTTCAAGCTTAAGGACTATAACCATAGGATAGGTAACAACATGCAATAGTTAAACAAGGACTAGATGATAGACACTAGGAAAAAGAATAAGGTAGGCACCACATTCTTAGATGTCTCCATCAAAGATAAATTATAAACCATGGACACCACACAATTATTTGAACTATCAATCTTTGGCAATCCATAAGACTTGGTACAATTACTCCTCTTGTAGGTACATGGTGATTGGTTCTACTTTGCTAGATAGTATAATGAGGATATTTGCAAGCCTCATTAGCCGAATCACAAGGATACCTAGTGTAAGATTAGACATATGAGATATGATGAAGGATGAGGTGGAGGTATAAAGGGTTGAAAATCTCATGGGCTACTATAATTTAGGGTTTACGTTCCCCATCAAAGATATCCAAGACCCTGATATAAGGTCAACAACACACCTTATTAGTGATAGACTTTGACTTGGATATTTATGGTTCAATATCAGTAAGATCTTCCTATGCATTGCCCACCACATGGTTTACAGAGTATGGTCCAACATATCTAAGTTCATCATAGAGGAGATAATCAAGAATGCATCAGAGTGCCATTAAGTGCATAAGACCTTCTAGTAGGGGTACATGTTGATCCTAATAGTAATAGAGGTAGATGTTCTATATGGTGATGATGACCACCTATGGGTGTTCCCACCATGCCATGAGTCCCCTATGATGAACTATAAGGACTTCATCTACCCTCTTAGCTTATCATATAAATATAAAACTAGTGTGAAAGGGTAGTTTGAAAGGTATGTAGAATCCTTTGGGAAGGAGTGGTAAATCTCATAACAACTCCCCCAATAACTAGTGGGAACAACAATATTTTTCATGATGAAACACTTATGTGTGGTGCACCTATCACACATAGATGGAAATTTATCATGATGGATCTAGTTGTATTATGTGTTCTTTTCCAAATACTTCATGGTGGTGATAAGGAGAATCACCAATGTGTAATAACTTGAGATATAGGAGAAGGCCATGGATCGAGATAAAATAATGATTAGGCACCAATTTATGTGCCCTAGAGCTAAGGCCACTAGGAATAATGAGGATGATAGAAACAAACTTGACATCCATCCCCTCCAAAGGGTTATAATAAATGAAAATATCTTTAACCTCTATTGTAAGATGAAGAATGCAAGAAGGGTGGAGATCTTGGAAAGGATGATGATCACCCCCTCATATTTTGTGATGAAGGGAAATTTGTGCCAAAGATGCATGTGAAAACACTCTAAAGTAAATGAGGTGAAAAATTAGAATAGATCACAAAGTGCATAAAATTGAAAATAGACTCTAAAGAATAAATTACATCCCCCTACTATGAAGAAACACATGACATTCACACAAGAGGGTGCTTCTTCTAGTAAGAAGCCAAACAAAAAGACCAAGGGACCTATATCATTCCCTACCATAAGCCTTGTAGATATGGAAAAAGAGGTGACCCTCCCACTCATAATAGAGCAGGATATTTAAGAAGATAAAGTAGGGACCTATATCTTAAAAATAGGGGAAGGAGAAGAGGAGTTTAGCATCAAAAATGTATAGGAAGCCCTACAAAGTAGCATGATTGTAATGCTACAAGTAATAAAGAAAATAGAAAGTTTCATATCTAACACCACCTCATTAATGATCCCTCCAAGGAAACTGGCGTTGACACCTAGTGAGAAGGCCTCCCAATCAACCCCTCAAATGGTCAAGGAGAAAAAAGAGACCTATAAGAAGATAAAATTGAGTGATGAAGACATCAACCAAGCTTTATCACTTAAAGAGAAGTGGAAGCTTGATCAAGAATAGAATAAGGCCAAGTTGGATAAAAGGGCCCTAGAGGTTCTTAAAAGTGAAAGACTAGTAGCTAAAGTGGTCAAATAAGCACCAAGTGACCCCATTAGACAAGAAGAAGAAGCTACAAAAGAGTCATACCCAAGTAGTGAAGGGGTGTCTGAATAGAAATAATTTGATATTGGTGCTTCATATAAAAAAACAAAGACATTTGAGGATCCCCAATAACAACAAGGTGACATTGGCACTGATGGAATAACACTAGAGGTAAGTATTTAAAAACCCCAAGATGAAAAAGTGGATGAGGGGGAAAAGTCTGATGAAGCAAACCCTAAGGACCAAACAAGTTGATCCTTAGAGGAGTGTGCCAAAGAGAGAGGTGGTTCTAGTGAAGAGGAGGAAGTAAAAATAGAGAAGCTTGTCATTGAGAAGGATGATATAGATTTCAACATAAGGGAGATGGCATAGAAGAATAGGTGGGATGAAGATATATACATGTATGAAACTATCCCCCCAATAATTTCATGAAAAAGATGCACAAACAACTCTCATTTATGCTATACCACCATATGGATTAGCCCCAATTTGAGGTGTCTATAGTAGTTACTTTGAGTCTAGAATATCCTAAAGAAGGGTAGGAATCCTTTCTTATTTATGCACACACCATGAACCCAATCCAATCTAGGAATGTGATAATTATGATGGCCATAAAATCAATGCACCATAACATCATCAATGACAACAAGGTGAGGAGGTGGAAGAGGCTCCTTAAATAAGCTAAAGATGAGGCATAGGCCAACAATTTCAAGTTACAACAACTTTATGAGCATGTGGAGGTGGCCGAATGATCTCTTCTAATCAGTGTCAACATTATATAACTTTTAGAGGTTGACAAAATTTGTTTATTAGTGGAGAAGATGTTCCCAAGACTGCATCCCAAGCTAGTATAAGAATAATAAGAAGAAGACCCCAGCATTACACTTAAGAAGCAACTATCTGACAAGCTCCAAGAGGTAGAGGACCTCTTTGTAAAGTTGAATGAGATGTTATTTTCTTGAACTTATATAAACAAGACTCTGTAATAGATGCACACTTAAAATAAGTGAGGGATGAGAAGGAATAGTTGATGGCTCAAGTATACCCCACAAACAGGGTAGAATGGTTGTAAATCATGGGCACCATGAACATGCTAAGTAATCATAAAAAGGACGGAGAGTGGACCTTAGAATAACTTTTTTGTGCTCTATAGACCAAGGCCTATGAGTAAGGAGATATCTTAGATGGAAGTGTGGTAAAGTTGAAAGCCAATGTAGAAGCCTTTAATAAAGAGTTAGATTAAAAAATTGTATTTTTTATCACTATTGTATCCTTTGAGATAAATAATGCTACCCAAGAAATCAAGCTAGCCATTAACGGATTTGAAGTCTTCAGCATCAAAATCTAAGAGAAGGTACCTAAGTCTTGTGCTCCTAAGAGTTTGATGGATTAGTCTGAGGGTGGACTAGATTTTTTATATAGGGTAATGGTTGGCCCCTAACCCATTCATAAAGTATTTGTGCCAACATGACATCCACCTAGGCATGAGAAGATAATTTTTTTGGGTGGTTAGCCTATGGGATTTTTAGTTAGATAGAGGTTACAGTGCAAATATTACACTAATGGTAGGAAATTAACCATATTTTGAATTTCAAGGCATCATCAAAATTTTGAAGAGATGTGATAGGTGCAACACCTATTTTGTAAAGTCATAAAACTAGTAGATGTGATGAAAGAGTTCAATCTCAACACTCAGTGTGTAACTTCCACCCTAACAAAGATGATCTTGATGGTTTATATAAGGATCTCAATCCAAAAGGGGAGGAGGAGATGAAGGACTATAGCGAATCTTTGGTAAAATGAATTTGATTTGCAAATATTGCTTCAACTACCATTGAGGCTTTAAAATAGAATGGAGTCCACTCTAGGTCTGATTATATGTGCCCAAACTCATCTATAAGCCTCTGGGTTGTTAATGTTATGATATGAATATAAAATCCATTATGGAATTTGAACAATTATGAATGTTTTTGCATTAAAATGTATTGTGTATGGTTTACATGTCATTTGGTATTGCTAATGGGATGTGAAAGTTTGTGATGTCACACTTTCAATTAGTTAGGTGAATTGGTATTCATAAGTTTTGCTAGTTTTGCTAATTTAATGGATTCCCTATAAGTTTTGTGATTTCATCATCATTTTACATAAATAATGAGTATAGATCTTGTGCCAGTAATCTAATCCTTGTTTAAATTGCATTTATAGTATGAGTAAATTAAGTAAAAGTAATCTTATGACCCTTTAAATGCCTATATGACTATATGCTTAATCCAAAAAATGCCTATGCCTATGGATCTACCTTAATTTTTCATTGAATTACTTAAATACGCTTACTAAATATTCACACCATGGCACAACTAGCCCAACATGGCCCTGGTTCATTCTCATCTACACTTTGGGTGAGCACATAAGGCTTGTGCCTTATGTGGATTGAGGTTGGCATAGCTGAGTGTTTAAATGTTGAGCACAAAAGGAGTATCTCATGCTTACACTTGGTTATAGTAAACTAAAACCCAAGACTTTTCACAAGAGTCTCTCATAAAAAAACTCTAAATATGGCATTTTAAATGCAATACCTAATGCATTTATACTAGAGAAAAAGGTAGAAGTAAAGATTTGGAATGGGCTACTCAACTTAGACAAGATTAAGTATACACACTCTTCATCCTTTTTATCTTGACCACTTCCCTTCAACTGTGTCAATAAATTCTTAAACATAGTGAGGTAATCTACAATGGAAGTAAAGTTTTATAGATTTAGTGAATTAAGCTCCACTTCAAGTTGCATCGCTCTCAAGTGGTCTACTTTCCCAAACAACACTTTTAACTTAGTCCAAATTTCAAATGGAGAATCACACCCATCAAAATGAAATAAGATACTATCACTCACATAACTCCCAATAAATCCCATACACTCTTCAAACTTATATTGTAGCTAAAATTTTTCAAATTATTTTGTAAACTATGGTTGTGTTTCATTTATTAGGGATCATAATCCTTTTCACTTAATGATTGTCTCTATTATAGGTCTCCATATGTGGTAATTGTATGTAGTCAAAGGCTCATAATGATCAATCCCAGATGTAGATGTCATGCTAACTAATCACCAAGAGTAAAAATAATGTAAAGGGTGCACAAAAATCAACATCGAGACAACCCTTCCCCCCAAAAAAGATTGAATTATAGGAACCCGCTAATTTATAACTTTATAAAAGTAGTACTTTCTTACAATTTGATGACACCAATAGATATAGAATTGATAAACATGCACTTTTGAAAAAAATGTAACTCAAATTTGAGTTACGGTTCAAAAGTTATAAGCATTTTAAATTCCCATAAAAAAAGGTCAAAATAATTAAAAAACACTACAAACTAGAATTTGAGACCAAATCAGTAACAAACATAGTCATCCAACCACTTGTTGGAATTGGAATTTCACTATGGACTTAGAAAAGTCAATCAAAGTGAAAAATAGACTTTCTAGTTAGATCACTATGTATGCAATAGAATTAGTCTTCCTCTTTAGAAAAAATACAACTTGTAAGCCAAATTAAATTAATGAAAAACTATTTTAAGAGGATAATTAATAGAAGACTATTGTTCAGTAGTTCTAATGGTTTTTAGACCTATCAAAGGTAAACAAGAAAATTCTAAGGCAACACTGCTAAGATCTTGTCTTTCCTCCACCACACAGTCCACAAAAAGTAAAAAGACTCTAGCACTCCACATATTAGTCTAATGCAATAATTTAAATTCCCCAATGCCTCCTAACATACTGCTATCTTTAATTGTAGTATAATAAAGGAAATAGATCTAAAAGATAGGCCTCCACAAAGGATTACAATGCTCCACACATTTCACATAGCCAAAAAAAATCCTTACTGGCACTTTTTGATGGCCACATACTCCTGTAGATCTTCAATGCAATTATACAAGTGCCTCAAAATAATATTCCAATGCTAAAACATAAGAGCATAGTCCAAGATGAAATAAAACACCTTAGAAACACGTAGAAATAAAAAATAAATTTTTAGTCTTCCAAATTTCAATGCCATGCTTCACTTCCATGCCATCTGGAACACCACTCTCCACATAGTCCATACCTACAAAAAACTAAAAAAGTTCTAGTGCCTTTATCTCCTCCAAATCTATAATGCCCTAGTAGACTCTTCCAATACTAAAGCTTGAAAAATAAGGCAAAATAGATGAGAAGGATGTAGTATAAAAAGGGCATAGTCCATGATGGGACTTATCTCTCCAAACACCATACTCCACCTCCTCTCTTCCAAGAGAAAACTAGGCCTTAATATGGTGCAAATTTTGAAATTTAATCAACAAAATTGATCTATGATCTCTACAACTCCACAAATGAATATAATTGTCTGAAAACTTGCAACATAAGAAGATGGTTAAATGCCTTCAATGCTCTAGTACCATGTTAGGAGTGGTAAAAACATTCCATGAAGCCAATGTTTGAAGGGTTCATAACAAAAACATGACAAATGTAGTTGTAGACATATGTCATGCAACACAAAGTAAACCAAATGATTATTCAGAATATGAGATAATGAGATGCTAGTACAAAGGTAATCACTTGCTTATATAGGCAAGGCAAAATACTAATGTGGCTAATCTAACCAATGTGGGATACATCCTTATATATGATAAACCCACTATAATACAAACTAGCTAGCTAATATACTAGCAAACATGAGAAAATGAAATACATACTCTAAAATAATTAAATTGTGTTAAAACTATTAAAATATCAAAGCTTGTATCACCATCAATTGTGTTCAATTGGAACAATTTGGCCTATTTATCTCTATTCATCAATGATATGCTCTTTCCCCCTCCCTATATGTGTTGCCTATTAAAGGGTTTAATTATCTTCTGGATGACTATACTTACAAAGGTTTCATTAAGGGTATCTCTCTTCATCGCTCTCATAAGCAAATGGTTAATGGGTACTTTATTGATGATTCCTTATTCACACTTGTTGAAGATAAAAATTATGTCCCCAATGCTATGTAATGTTTATATATCTTTTAACTAGCTTTAGGAATTTCCATTCTATGGAATAAAACCCAGTGCTATAGACAATTCTATCTACCCCATACCGTAGTGTATTTTTCAGTATATGTGGCTTCATATTCACCTAGGAGAATAATTCAAGTTTATAGGAATCCCCTTTTCTCTCAAAGTCACTCCATTGGACCTATGGGGATATGTGGTTCAATAGGGATAATAGGCTCTAGAGTTAAAATAAATAAATATGGAATTACTTAAAAATAAATATGTTGATAGATATAGTTAGTTGTGAAATAATATTTATTAAAACATCAAGACATATCCACTAACATTAATTACATACCCTTATTTATTCTATAATTACATCATCATAATTAATTATTATTCTCTTATTTATTCATACCAGTTTATACTATAGTTACATTATCATTAGTAATTATTATTCTCTTATATATTCATAATTTATTTTTTTGACCTTGAAATGGGTTTTATATTTCCTTCCTTTGCTAAAATGGTTGTTTCACTTCTCCAACAGTTGTTGATAATGATGTTCAATCTTCCTAGAATTTTGGTAACCTTCCTTACTCTTCCACACTACCAAATGCATGGGATGTGTTAAGCACATGATACATTAGGGGGGGTTGAACTAGTGTATAATGAAAATTTAATTTTCAAAAATTAATGTTCATGAAGAAAGCATTCATACAAGATCTAATAATTAAGAAACACAAGATTTACATGGAAAACCACAAAGTAGAGTTGTTTGGATCTACCATCCAAATCTAATTGTAATATAATAATCCTTTTACAAAATTGTTTAGGCACCAATCTACTTGGAGACACCAATCCCCATTGCCAAGCATCAAATTAGCAAGAGACATCAATTTCTTTTTCCTAAGGCATCAACCTCTACTAAAATAATCTTCCTCTAGACTATTATTGCTTCATCAATGAATGATGGTAAATTCAATCTCTTCTTCTTCTTCATAAAAATTTGCTTATGCTTGAATGATGGAAATAACTATTTTACATATCTTTTCCAATCTTCTAGTCACCTTATATAACCTCCAAAGGCTCTTCAAAAATGACATTTCCCGTCCAAGTGGCACCTCTTCACCAAAAGATGTGTCTGTTGACACTTTCATCAAAAAATTTATTGACATTTTTGTTGACAATTTCATCGATATTTTCATTGACAATTCTATTTGTATTTCCATTGACAATTCCATTGACATCAATTACAATTGCTTTGACACCAATGACAATATTCCAAAAATATCCCCCTTTGTCATTGATGGCAATCCTATAGAAAAATAGTATATGAACTCCCCCTTGCTGTAGTTCTCCTCCTTTGCTCCCCCTTTATTTAACTCTACCCCTTTGACATCAATGGCAAAGAGACATACAACACAATCACAATGGATATCACCAAAATATACATGGAGGTGAATACTGCAATGATTAACTCCACCTTAATCCATGCTTCTCTTGAAAAATTTAATGACTAGATGAAGAATGGATCACTCCCAATTTGGAGGGTATTCATGAAGATATATAGTATCTGTTCCTTTTTGGAAACATACTCCATGTTTACTTGCTAATCTTAGACCTATTATCTCAAGAAGTGATACTTGATTGGAATGTTTTTTATTCTAAAGTGCATAACCAGATTCTTCAAAATGTTTATTTCACTAGTGTTATCATAGAGTATTGAGATTGAATGTTCATATTCTATCTTAAAATATTTCAATTTATACTTCACCCAAAGGACTTTTGTACAACAAGACACTTCTGCTATGTATTCTACTTCCTCCATAGATAAATAAAAGAAAGGTTACTTTTTCCTGTGCCAAAACACTAGATTTTTTCCAAGAAAGAATGATCCTCCATTTGTAATCTTTTTATCATCAACACTTCCTACCCAATTTGCATCAATGTATGTTATTAGTGTGAAATATTCACCTCTTGGATACCACAAGTCATACTCCAAAGTGATTTTTAGATATTTGAATATCCTTTTGATTGCATGTACATGTGTTTCTTTTTGGGTTGCTTGAAAACATGCTACCAAGCCTATAGCTTGCATGATGTTTGGCCTTGATGTCATGGTGTATAACAAGCAACCAATCATGGATCTATAAATCATTTGATTTACTTTAGGAGATTCATCATCTATACTTAAATTACATCTTGTAACTATGGGTGTGCTAACAAGTGGTGTGCAATCTTTCATTCTAAACTTCTTCAACATCTCCTTTATATACTTGGTTTGGGAGATAAATATTCTTTTGTTAGATTGAGAAATTTGCAAACCAAGGAAAAATGACAACTCACCAACATGGACATTTCAAACTCCTTTTGCATATCTTTTACAAATTCTTGGGACATTTGTTCACTATCTCCTACAAAAATGATATCATCCACATATAACACAATGATCAACTTAATCTCACCTTTAGTCTTGATATAGAGATTACTATCAGTAACTCCCGTTTTAAAACCTTGTTCTTGTAGATATTTATCAAGCCTTGAATACTAAGCTATATGGGCTTGCTTTAGCCCATATAGTATGTTCAATCTACATGCATAGTCCTTATTTTATGATAGAAGGAAACCTTCTAGTTGTTCAATATATACTTCTTCCTCTAACTTTTCATTTAGAAAATCAGATTTCACATCCATTTGATAAAATTTGAAGTTCTTAAAACAATAATATGCCAAAAACATTCTAGTGTCTTCTAGTCTCAAAATAGGGGCAAAGGTTTCTTAAAAATCAATACCTTCCACTTGAGCATACCCCTTACAAACCAACCTTGATTTATTTCTTGTTACTTGTCCATCTTCATTTAGCTTATTCCTAAACACCCACTTGGTACCAATTGCATTCTTATTTTTTGGTCTAGGAATGAGTTCCCATGTCTCATTATTTTCAATTTGATTCAAATTTTATTCTATAGCATCAATCTAATGCTTGTCATTGGTAGCTTCTACAAAAGATTTGGGTTTTATTTTAGATAAAAGGAGAAGTTTACTTGCTCAGGTGTATTTACAAATCTTCTTCTAGTTTATACCCTAACATTAATATCACCAATAATTTAAATTTTAGAATGATGATTTTAAACAAATTGAGATGGTGCCTTTGTATATTCTCACTCCATTTCTTCTTATTTTTATACTTCTTATTCTTCTTCTTCTTTGAATTCTAGTTCGTCTAAATGATCATTTATTTGTGCATTTACTTTATGAGGCCTTGTTTCATCCATGTTTACATTGGCACTTTCTACAATTGTTTGTACCCTTTTATTATAACATCTATTATCTTTATTTTTTGAGGAATATCCAATAAAAATACCTTCATCATCTCTTGAGTCAAACTTTCCCAAGTCTTATTAATCTCACTTCATGAAGCATTTGCTCCCAAACACTTTGAAATATTTGATTGATGTTAATCTAGTCTTCCATAACTCATATGTGGTTTTGATATTGTTTATTTTGATTTATCCTTTGTTTAAAATGTAGACTGTGGTGTTGATTTCTTCTTTCCAAACCCTATCTGATAGCTTAGATTCATTTAAAATCATTCTATCCATTTCTTGAATAGTTCAATTCTTTCTTTCTACTACTACATTTTGTTGTGGAGTCCTTACAACTAAGAAATGCCTTTTTATTCCATGATACTCATAAAAATAATTGAATTCATTTGAGATGAACTCACCTCCTCGATCTGATCTCAAGCATTTTATCTTTAAATTTGTTTCATTTTCAACCAAAGATTTAAAAGCTATAAACTTCTCGAATGCCTCATATTTTTATTTTAGAAAGTCAACCCATTTCATTATAGAATAATCATCAATGGGCAACATAAAGTATCTCTCACCTCGTATGCTTTGTGTTCTTGTAGGCTGGTAGAGGTAGATATGAATCATTTCTAATGTCTTGGTGGTTGATTACTCCTTTTACCTAAAACTCACTCTTGTCTATTTTCCTTGCTGACATTGCTTATAAAGAATGTTTGATGGTTTTTCAATATTTGGCATATCTCTTATGGTTTCCCAGTGTTGATTTTCATTGGATTATCAAAGTTTGTATGGCCCATCCTTATATACCATAAACAACTTTCATCAATTTGACTCATGTAGAATTTCTCTCCCTTAACTTCATTGAGTATACATAGGTTGTTTGTTATTTTGTGTGCATCTAAAAATAATTTTATTATGTCTATTTTTCTTATCTCACAACCTTGAGCATAAAATGTGAGAGTGTATCCTTGATCAAACATTTTACTGACACTTAAAATGTTATGATTCAAGCCTTCAACATACAATACATTTTCTATTTTTATTTTTCCATTGTCAAGGTTAATTGTACCTTTTCCATCTATTCTCTCCATTGCATTATCTATGAATTTACTATGCCTTCACTCATTTCCTTCAAGAAGAGAAATTTTCTCTTATCCCAAGTTATGTGACTTGATAATCCACTATTAATATACCATTTTTTCCTTTGTTTTGTGCATGAAAATTTGTTTGCATAAGCATAGATTTATCCTTATTAAGATTAAATTCTTCTTTCTTTTGTTTCCAATTTTTTGTAGGTTTTCTTTTATTTACCATAGGAGGATTCACTTTCTTGTTTTTTCTAAGGGGTTTTAAATAATACTTCTATAGAAACGTATTATATGTCCATAATTATTACAATTATAACATATAATGTTGATATCTTTGTAATTTGATAATGGGGTAAATGATTTATAGTTTCTACTTGAAACTCTATAAATACTTCTGCCACCATCCCATGCATACCTATTTCTTGCACGTGTCCTACACTCCATTACTCTATGCCCAAAATGATTACATGAAAAGCAATAAACAAAGAAAAAATATTGGAACCTATGCATGTTTGCCTACCTTTGAGAAAAGAACTTTTTAAAATTATCCTTGTTATCTTCTGTAGGAGTGTTTGTTTTCTTTGGGACTGGATTCTTTTTCTTCTTGATGATAGGACTTTTGAGAAAATCTTCATAGCTTTTTGTATTTTCCTCATTTACCTTTTTTGGTGGCTCTTTGTGATATTATTTATTGGCCATCTGATTTTCTTTATATCCAAGACCAATCTTTATAAACGGTGACCTCTATCCATTTACGATATCATCTAAGATCTTGGTACTCATTTTAAATTTTAAATTTATGTTCATCTTGGTGGTCATTTTCTCTAGTTCCTTCCTCAAGGAGACAATCTTGGATTCTAACCTCTCATAATTTTCTTCCTTTTTCTTAATTGGATTTGTACCTCCTTTTCAATCCTTTTTACTTTTTCAAGTTGAATCTTGAGGTTGATGATAATTGTTTCAGACTCCTCAAGGTCATGGGACATTTTTTCTCTTGAATCATAATCCTCTTTTTCATATTTTTATAGCTACAATTTTTTATTCAAATTTATTTTCTTAAACTACTTGATCTTGCTTAAGTCATAGATGAATTCTTATTCAAAATCTACCTCTCTTTCATATTCAACATTTTCTTCCTCATCCAAGGTGTATTCACTTATAAAGGCACCATTTTTTATTTCTATATCCATGAAGAAATTTTATTCTCTATCACTATCTAATATGTTCTCATCATTTTCCTCAACTAAGCTACTATAATTTTTTGAATAAAGGCTTTTCTTATGCTTACCAAACTTCTTCTTATATTATTTTTGTTTGAATCATTTCTTGTATTGAGGTTTGTTTTCCTTCTTATTCCTTTCCTCATTATGATTTTCCTCATCATCGCTATCATCTTTATGTGGACACTTAGTAGTAATATGTCCTATTTACCAAAATTAAAACATTTAAAAGGTTGCTTACCTTTGTATTTACCTTATCATTTCTTAAGATTTTTTATAAAAAGGGCATCCTTTTCATTTTTTTATCACTAGTGTCATCACTTGATTCAGGTTCTTTATTCTTCACTTTCTGTGAAGCTTTAATAGTTGCTCCTTCTTAGATGGTTTTTCATTTTTAGTTATCATTTTTTCCATAAGAATCCCATGAAACTCATCCATTGTTAATGAGTCTAAGTCATTTATTTATTCATTGGATGAAACTTTTGCATCAAATATCAAGGGAAGTGATCTTAGCACTTTTTGAATGATCATAGATTCTTCAACCTTTTTGCCAAGTCCTCTAATGGTGTTAATAATCTCATCCACATGAAGAAGATATGTTTTAACATTTTATTCATCTTTCATTTTAAAGATCTCAAATGATCTCCCATGAGTTTTGAGTTTTGCCTTCTTTAATTTATTGTCACCCTCATAGATGTTTTAAAGTTTGTCCCACATTTTCTTTGTTGAATCACATTACATAATATTGATAAACTCTAATTCTGATAAGCCACACAAAATAGCATTCATGGTTTTGGAATTATTCTCACTAGCCTTATTTATATCTAGATCCATTGGTGGATTTTTTGGCATAACATATCCATTCACCACTATTTACTAGATATCAAAACTAATGGCCATTAAATAAGTATGGATCCTTATACTCTATAATTTATAGTTTATTCTATTGAATAATGGAGCCTTGTTTGTAGACAAACCTTCCTATACATGGTGACTAGCCGTGTGTGCTCTTAGGATCTACCTTCCAGTGGTTAGAATGATTATGAAGGAACTACTTTGATACTAATTTTTAAACACATGATACACTAAGAGGGGGTGAATCAGTGTATAATGAAATTTTGAATTTCATAAATTAATGTTCATAACGAAAGCATTCACACAAGATCTAATAATTAAGCAACAAAAGATCTACATGGAAAACCCTCTCTCAAGAAAAATCACAAAGCAGAGATGCTTGGATCTACAATCTAAATCCAATTATAAAATAATAATACTTTTACAAAATTTCATTGGGAACAACCTACTTGGAGACATCAATCCCCACTGCCAAGCACCGACTTAGCAAGAGACACCAATATTTTTGTTCTGAGGAACTGACCTACACTAAAATAATATTGCACCTTACTATTTTTGATTCATCAATGAATGATGGTAAATTCAATCTCCTCTTCTTCTTCTCCAAAAAAAATTACTTATGTATGAATGATGGAAAGAATTATTTCTCATATCTTTTCCAATTTTCTAGACATCTTAAACTTTCAAAGGCTCTTCACAAAGGAGGCATCCCATCCAAGAGGCACCTCTTCACCAAAAAATGTGTCTATTGACATTTCCATCAGCATTTATATTGATATTTTGATTAATAATTTCATTGATATTTCCAAGACAAATCCGTTGACAATTCCATTGATATTTCCATTGACAATTCCATTGGAAATTTTGTTGACATCAATTACAATTCCTTTGACATTTTTGTTGGAAATTCTATTTAAATCAATTATAATTACTTTGACATCAATGATAATATTCCAATAGGATGTTCTACAGTTCATTCCCCTACAGTGGCTAAGGAGAGATCTCTTTCTGGACCATTAATAAACTGCATCCCATTTATTAATGTTGGTTGTCTAGCCAACTCATATCTATAGTGTATGACTGACACATCTTGTTAGATTCAAGATCCTATGTTTCTTATGACTAACTCTTCTAGTAGAGGCCTACCGATCTTGTAGTCTAAGACTAGGCCCTTAACCTCTAACTTGGCACTATCACCTCATAAAGGTAGTCCCTATATTGCATTGGATAATATGAAAGATTTTTCTAAGTTTTTTTGGGATCTATGATGATTTTAAGAATGCCTTGAATCCCTTTCACTATTACTCCATTTAAAAAAAATATTAGATCCCTTCTAGTTCCTCTTTGGTAGACCCTCCCATTTTGGATGTATCTCTACTTTTGGCTCATTATCTACCTAGAGCTCTCTTTCTAGGGAATGTACATGTTCATTTTTTTAAGGATATCCCAAAAATGGTTCTCCTTGATTCTTCCTTTCTTAAGATAGAGACTTAAATTAGTTTTAAATATCTAATTGACAAGTGTGTAGTTTCCTTAATTTTAGATTCTAAGCTTTAATTTTAGGCTTCTAAGGTTTGGTGATCCATCGCTTCTCCAAAATTTTCTTTGATTTATTCTAGTTTTTATTTGTGGAGTTTCAAATTCATTCAAATCAAGATCTCATTTGGGATTTGGGCCCATGGTTTTACAAAAAAAATTGATTATTTTTCTATCCACGTACCCACTTTTTGACCCATTTCAACTATATATCTCAATTATTTCTTTGTGTATTTGGGTTTATAATCTACCATCGATGTTAATAAATGAGAAATTATAAAAATTATTGGTGGAAAAAAATAAATCTTTTGTTAAAATTGATGAATCCTCTTAGGGCCTTAAATATGCCAGAGTTTGTGATTATCTTGATCTCTCCAAACCACTCTCCCATTTGGTCAAGTTACTCTCCTCACATGGATTTTGGACTCAATTTTTTAACTATGAAGGTATCCCTTTTATATGCTTTCATTACCATCTTCTTGGACATTGTGTTGCAAGCTGTCCCTTAAAGTCTCATGGGATCTCTCTCTATATGTTTGGAAAAATAAAGAGGGGGCTCAAGGCTGAGATTTATTGTGGCTTAATCATGAAAAAATACTTTATCCTCATTTTTATCATGTTATGGAGGTTCTTGTAGTGAATTCCCTAAAGGAAACACTGACCCCGATTCCTACTCAATTAGTTGAGCCTTTGTCCTCCCATCCTAGGCCTATATTTTCAGCTATGAAGGTTCTTATCAAGGAATTTTAGAAGGAGGCACCAGACCCAATCCCTTTGTTGATTCCTCCTCTATTTCTTAAGTTTACGTCCTCCCCTAGTAGACATTTTTTAAAATGTTATTGGGTATCTCTTTAAAAAGGAAAGGGTGTAGATTTGAGGCTGAGTTCTTGAGAGAAGAAGTAGAGACTTTGATAAGTGATGGAACATAATGGATGTTAAAGGATATTATCTCTAGGGGAGGGAGAAGATTAGATTCGATGTATGGTTAATCCTTTACATATTTTTTAGGTGATTTGTTTTTATGGTTATATCCCTTAGTTACCCTTCTTTTCCTCAATGTGATGCCTTTTTATTGCTCTCTTGATGATCTTTTCTGTAAGTTGGTTACTTCTATAGTTTCTCCTTCTCTTGTTAGTTTGTTTTGTGTGGTTTCTTTGTCTTTTTGATATTGGTTCATTATTTTATGACTGTGAAGTTGTTGATTTATTGCTATTTTATTGGTTTTGTTAGTTCTTATGTGCAGACTTTATTATTTCATATGGTTGTGTGGGCCTAGTCTATAGTTTGTAAAAGGGTTGGGTCCCTTTTAAAAAACTCCCCTTTATCAACAACAACAACAACAACAACAACAATAATAATAATTAGTACAATGTTAATTTTTCATTGACTAAAATTTCACCCTACAATGTAAAATCAAATAAAGTAATAATAAAAAACATTAATTTTCGTTCCTTAAAATTATTAAATATCTATAAAGATATTTATTAGTTATTAAATTACATAATTTTAGGATTCCCTTTAGGGTAGGTTTTATACATGTCATATTAGGAAAGTAAAATAAAAGAGATAACCATGTGCATGATTCTAATAAATATGTTTTTGGTATGAATTACATAAAGGTAGAAATAAAGTATAAAATATTTTAAAAATGTTTCATCCTAAGAATATTAAATAATTAATAAGTTTTCAAGGAAAAACTAATTATATTATAAGATTTATTTCTCAAATTTAGATCCAAGAATCACAAAAATAAATTAGGGGATAAGTAATCAAGAACATGCAAAACTTGATCATTGCATTTGATAAGACCAAATATTTTAAAATAAAAATTACTTGCATGTAAATCATAGTGGTGTGGTTACAATACAAACCCACCTCTATTAGTCGAGAATAATTTTTATTTGTTAATATTTTGTAAAGTGCGTTGTAACCCTTATGCATGAGATAATGTTATTATGTTATTTCTCATGTGGTTCATAATAGATTATGTATTTTTTTGATGATACATATATGAATTATTAAGAACAAATATTATATGTTTCTCTATCTTTGTATTAACTTAAAGTTGTTTTCCATGGTCATGATGTTTAATTAATGATGTTTCATGTTATGAGGTTTATGGTTAAACTATTTAGGATTTTAATTTTCCATTTTGTAATAAGGGTTAATTTTCTCTCTAAGAACTTTAGGTGTGTGGTTAATCTATTTTAACTAGGTGATAATATTTCATGAAAAGTGTCTTATTTGTTGAGCATGTGTAGTTTGTACAAAACTAATATGAGTAGGTTTATAAATATCCTAACATTTTTTTTTGTCTTCAACACTTATTTGATTGGAAGATAGATATATTTCTTATTAATGTCATTTTGAATCATGATTGAACATGTTGATGAGTGGCTTATTTAATAATTTTTTAAATTCATAAGAAATACACTTGGATGTGGAGATATGAGTGAAAGACATTATTAGATAGATATTTATAGTTATTTATATGAAATATTATTTGTAGCTAGCTCATGGATTATTTTTATGCATGGTGATCAACATACATAGTATATTTTATAAGGAATATTGGTCAAAATATAACATGGATGGAAGAGTAGATTGAGAACCTAAAGGAAAAAATAATTTTGGACTTGCATAGTGGATATATAATGTAAAGGAGTTTTTGATAATTACCTGTTAATATTATCATTTTATATATATATACCTACCTAGAAGAGACAAAGTATAATTTCTTTGATTAACCAAGAATATACTTTATCACCTAGTTTCATCTTTAGATCAAGAAGGTGATAGTATATTATGGCATTGGTCACTTGAACATGGATAGATAAATTCATTTTGTGCATGGGAAAAAGGGGGAGTATGAGTGTAGGGAAGGTGAAGTTGCACTAGATCTAATGAAAAAGTATATCTCTGAATAAAATGAAGAGATGGAAAACTAAGGGGAATAAGAGCTTTGGGTGCACAACTATAGAGAATGTAGAGAGGTAATTTTGAATTCAATAGGAGGATCTAAGTCAAGAGGATTATGAAACAACCCACATAGATCAAGAAGGCAACATGAATGATTCCCATATGTAAGTTACATGGTCTAAGGAAGAATATTATCAAATCATATCCACCAAGGAAGCTTTAAATGAGGGTGAAGCTTGGGATCCATTATGTTTTACTAGATAAGGGAGTGCAAGATATAGTGAAATAAGGTTGATCTTTATGTTTCCTAAATTATATTCATGCACATGATTTTTTTATAAAAGGATAAAATTAGAAAAAAAGTGTGAATATGTTATATATTGAAAAATTAATATTCAGGTAATAGACTATTATGTTCTTAAAAAATTAAAACCATACATACAAATTCAATCATTTTTTGGGAGGACTCTATCACAATCTAACATAAGTTTTCTTATAATAATGGGTGGAGTAATAAGAAGTGATAATCATATCACATAAATTCCACTAGTGACTAACCCAATGGGATGTGAAACACCATCAACCAATGCACAAAAATATTTATCATTAGGAGTAGGTCTACTAATGATTAAAATAATGGGCATCCCAAGAACTTTATGTGGGCATGTTAATTCTTGAATGAACTAGTCAAACTTACACATGCTATATTGTATGAGATATATATAAATCCCCTTGCATATAGAGGCATGGATGATGTTGTTAAACATGTGAAAAAATGTGAAACTATTTAAAGAGAAAATGGAATTATGTGCTTGATCATGAGGAAAGTGAGTTTACCACAACTTTGTTGGATCATGAACACATATGGTACTATAAGTATGATCCAAATTAGGCATTGATTAACTAATTATTGTTTAATGAGGCATTCATTAAAGAGTTTGACATTCTGAAAATTGACAAATAATGCAATGTTTAAAACCACCCTCTCTAAAATTTATTATGAAACTCATCCTTTATGATACATGTAATGTTTTTTTGGAATATTTTTTCCCCATTTCAAAAAAAATTGTTTATGAAGACTCAAACTAATTCATGTGATGTTTTAGAGGCTACATTGCACATGCAGGCTCTTAGAAATTTTGATACATGAATTAAATTATTCATATAGGAACAAGTCTCAAGCATAGTGAAAAAACTATAAACATTGGATGCAAATATCACACTAATACAAAAATAGGATTATGGTATACAAACTATGAAATAAATATGCAAAAGAATAAAAATTGAAAAGGCAATTCTAAGGTCATGTAATTTTCCAAGGATATCAAGAGACAAAGAATTACCTAGTTTTGTAGAGGGAAAAACAAGTAAAAGTTTCATTCTAGTGTAAATTATGTATAAAAACCACTCACGAAAACATCATTTTTTGAGTCATATAAAAATGATCGAAGGTGAAAATCATGGGCTAAGGAAAGTTATGAAGGTGACAATACCATAATCTCATGTGAGTATGAAGGAATTAATTTTGTGGATGAGGAGGTGGATTAGGTGGAGGTATCTTCCAAAAAACCATGTGTTATAAGTGTGTATAACCCAATCATTATCAAGTTAATTTTAAAAAGTTTCCAAATTTTTGACCATTTTAACAAGGATCAAAATACCAAATAATGCTTGAATCATTTTCAAATGATCCTTCAAACTGATAAGGTGTAGGTGAATACCTTGTCAATCCAAAAACATATGTTTTGACTAGGGTTTTCAATTTGTATGTAACAATAGGCATATGTATTAGTTGAGTAACTAATTTATAATTTAGTGTTTTGTATAAGGAATGAAAAATAGAAATTTTAATGGAATTTGAGCTAGGGAAAATAAGACTTTTAATGAGAGTGATGATATGTAAATCAAACTTGAAAGGAAATGTTGCATATGAATATGGAATATTCCCACATAATTCAAATTAAATAATTCATTAACATCAAATGAATTCAATCATTCTTAGCTAAAAATTAAATTAAATATCCACACTTCTTAGTTGAAAGTGAAATCAAACATGCACCCTTTAATTTACTTGAAATAAACTTGCAAAAAGGGTAATATACACAACCAAATTAAAATAATTTAATGGATGATAATCTATAAAATCACTCCTCACAAGTGGGCCCATTATCAATTAGATTGATGCTGAAATAAGAGAAATTAATCTGAGATATACTTATATTAATGATGAAATAATATCTTGTAGTAATAAAATAATTGTTACATATTTTATTATAAAGAATTTGTTTTGATTTATGAATAATAGATTGAATGATAAATTAATAATCTATGACTAAATATAAAGATTACATATTCCTCTTTAAACAAAGAGGAGGAAAGACTTACTAATATCCTAATAATAAGTTGTTACAACAAAAATATGTAGCTAAGATAAAACTAAAAGGTTACAATTTTTTTTTATAGATGTAATGAAATGGTTTAAAAAATACTTAAGTCATTTTGTGAAAATTTGGTCCAATGAGAAAGAAGAAGATGATAAAATAAATTTTAATCATTTTTCAGCGTAAAAATATCCTTGGATTCCTTGTTTACATGTAATATGTAACTAAAAATTATTATGGCATGGTCTTATATTATCCCATAGAAACATTGATGTAAAATAAAAATCAAGCACATGAGTGTTAAAATTTTAGCTAGGGTCAACCATAATTTAAGACTATAGAATTAAAAAACTCTTAATGATGTCACCATACGTAACATACTGGCTTCATATAACATCACTTATTGGTTATAGAAATGGGACAACTAATAGAGAGTTATCAAAATAAATTAATTATAACATTCTAATTTAAATCATTGGTATACCAATTAACCAAAAATATTGATTACACTATTCCATATAGAAACCATAATATTTAAAACCATAACAACAAATACATGCAACATGTTTAGTATATACCAAATTATGAACAAAAACATGGACAAAGGCTTAAAGTAGGTTAATTAAATATAAAAATTGGAAAGGGTTTAATGTTTATAGATAAAATGATGAGTTTCATTTACAGACATCATCACACCCCACCCAACCCTCCAAATTTTACCTATCACATGTTTTCATGCAACACCATTAGTTTTTTCAAGATTAGTGATACATTAATGAAACATAAATTCTAATGAAATCACAAGGTTGTGTCTCTCGATCTTCTAGTTTTCTTGAGTAACACATCTTCAATTCAATCCTTCTTCATGTCTTGTCCTCTTTCTTCACATTAGGTTGAATCCTCCTTATCCAATTAGGGAAAAGGAATAAAAATATGGGAATTATAAACCTCAAACTAATATAAAAAGAATGTAATTCATCAATCCATTATCATATAAGGTATCCCTTGGTACTATAGTTTTTTAGTTGTATATAGGTAAGGATACTTTTGCAAGTGAAAAGTGAGTTCCCTCCATCTATATTTACAATGTTCAAAATATGTTCTAATAAATACATTATAATGAGACACATAATCATTAAGTAATATATATTGGTGTCTCCTAATTTTCAAGGTTATTGCTTCATGTGTAGTCATACTTTTGCAAGTGGAAAGTGAGTTCCCTTCATCTATCTTTACAAGATTCAAAATATTTTTTAATAACTACATTGGAATGAGCCACATAATTATTAATAAATATGTTCTGGGGTCTCCTAATGGTCAAGGATATTATTTCATATGTATTCATATCTCTAAAATCATTTATTACCTCATTTTTATCTCATACTCTGCTATTATCACTAGCTTAGAAGATTTCTCTTCTTCTTGATATGCCGAAATTTATTATTTTCTTCTAAATTAATTACTTAGATAAGAAGAGAAGGATTTAATCATGACATCCTAGAAAATTGGGCTTGGGTTCCATATAGTATCATAGGTAGTAACATACTAATGCATATAAAATTCATAAATAAAATATTTGATCTCTATTGAATGTGAGAAAATAAAATAAAAAAAGCATCAAGAGTATATAGTGTATCTATTAGTCTTAATATCAACCTACCAATTTGTAAGTGTTATAATTTATATTTAAAATATAGGGAATAAACCTTAGAAGGTGGTCTAAAACTCAACATCTCCATTGAAATTTTACAAATTCTTTCAAGGTATACTCTCAACCCATCAATAACTTCCTTCTTTTCAATATATTTGTTTTTATAAATAAGTTTAATCTAAAATAATCTCTATTTCTTTATTTTTTCTTGAATTATTTATTATCTACTATCATACACAATACACCAATCACCTATCAAGTATCTAATAATTATGTCATGCTTAACTCTCATGATAATGTGCACAACTAGTTGAGGCACTAATATGGGTGGATTAGAGACATATGCACTAAGATGATATAATAATTCTACAACATAAGGATCAAGATCTATACTATCTAAAGAACTTGTTGGATTTGCATTTTTGGTTTTGTTGGTTGCAAGATTATCTTATTCACAAGCTATTGTGGATGGTTTTGTAGGAATATGAGTAGGGAGTTCTATGGTAATAGGAGAAAGGGCTTATGCATGAATGGGTGAAGGAGTTTTTTCTAGTAATAGGAGCATCAATATATATAGGAATAAGAGAAGGGGATTTATTCTGAACAAGTGTAAGGTTTTTTTTAAAGAAAAGTGGATTATGTAGAGTTTTTTCTTGCCTCCTCATCTAATATGGTTAAAGAACCTAACATGCATTTCTCTCTTGGACATTTTTATACCTCCACTATATTTGGTTGTGTCTATAGTGGTTTTTACATAATTTAATCCTCATTCATATTTATTATACAAATAATTTAGTTATATATTATCCCATCACATCCAAATTAAACTCGAAAGGATAACCACTTCTTCCATGGCCTTTTCTTGGGTAAATATTATTTTCTATGTAGACTCAATATGTGGAGGAATGAATTGATTAAATAAAAAGGTCTCACAAGATATTTATTATCTACTATGATGTAGTAATTTTAGAAATAATAATTGAATCAATCAATGATGGGATAATAGCCTTGTTTTTCCATTATGCAATCCCACATTCAATCTTCTTAGAAAAAAAAGTGGAATAGGTTGACATGAAAATTGTGTCTCAAATGGCTCAAAAACTTGAAATACAGATTATAAATAAATTAAAGTGTTCCTTAAAAAGTAATGTATTTCATAATGAAGGAATCTAACTCATTTCATGGTTGGAAAATGAGTGTCTATCCGCTTTTTTTGAACCAATGTTTAATATTTATCCTAGTAGACCAAATTGTATTCTTTATTATATTGAATTGGGCCTATATTGAGGCCATATATCCATGTTGTTGATGGTGAAAAATCTCATGCATAAAAATCAATCCTTTTACCTATCATAAATGTTGAAATGGAATCGTACCAGTTTAATCATAAGAGTCTAAAGAATGATAATTGATTCTAAAGATGCATAGAAGGGATTTTTTTAATATTCATGAGAAATAAAGAGAAATTTAAATATAGAAAAATTCCCAATTATAATTTTTAAATCAAATGTCTTTCAATATCAAAGGTATCATAACATGATTATGTAATATAACATATCCGACAGAGAAAACCTATAAAAGAGATAGTCCCTTGAAGAAAAGATATCTAATCCTTTATCATTATGTTGAATCAAATATTTTTTAATCTTTATATATCTCTTAGGATCAGAATAAATTAAAATAAAATAAATGAAACAATCTAAAGGAAAAATAAAATAAATGAAAAAGGAAACCAAACAAAGAAACATAAAAAAAAAAATAACATATTAATATAGTAACAAACAAGGAAAAAAATAAATTAATCTAACTCTTATGAAATAAACAAACAAATATCTAATTATCTATCTATCCTATAATATTAAAATGTAGCAATACTAAATTTAAAAAGGAGAAATAAATCTTAATATAGAAAATAACAGAAAGTCAATCTAAGAATATTATAAATATTAACTAAGTGAAATAAAAATAACTAATAAAAGAAAGAAAATCAACATAAAAATTTAAGTAAAGAAGTGTTTATTAAACTATTATAATTGAAGAAAATAGTAATCAAATGAAAGAGTTTAAAATTAAAGAGAAAATAAGATGAAAAGATAACACAAAATAACTAAGTAAATCAAAAAAAAAGAGAAGAAAAATAAGATAATCAAATCTAAACTAATTATCTAAATTAATCTAATATAAAACAAGAAATTAAATTAAATAAACAAAATTAAATAGAAAATTATGAGTACAAATTCTTTAAAAATATGACAAATTATAATTAAATTATCAACAAAATATCACAAGATGTGATGTGTTCATCATTATTTAGGCCAAGTACATGGATTTCTACTCATATGATTGCATATATAAAATCATAAAAATAAAAAAAATAAACCTTGATAGAATTAAAATAATTAATTTATGAAATAAACAATAAACTTAGATATAACTATGCTAAAGAAGCAAATTACTTCACCGTAAAAAAATGTATTGTTTGGTCTATCTATAAGTGGTCATTTGATCTCAAAGATGTTTGCATAAAAAAGAAAAGGAGGATGTGATAACTTTAAAATTAAAAGAGAAATATTTATATGTATATGTTTCTCTCTTTTTAATATCTATTTGATCTGTTTATAAAGTAATCTCCTCTAGAGATAGTTAGAAAATAAGTTACAACTAACTTTAATTAGTTGTTGTTAACTATAATTGAATTTTAGAAGTTAATTAATTGACTTTTAGAAGTTAATTAATTAATTTTATGACTTATATTTTTATAAAGTTAGACTTAGCATCAAGTCTAATAGATCAAATTTAAATATAATATACCAATAACATTTATAATGGGTGGAGGCCCTCGACTCACTAGAATACATTCAAATAAACATTCTAACTATGAAAAATAATATTAATTATGTGAATAGTTAAATAACATTTAAATATTCCTAATGTTAAGTTTCATAAACATTTTCTATAATAATCAAGTAAACATTCTAATAAATTATTTTGCATAAAATTAAAATGTTGACACACATCACAAAATCACTAAAACATACCAACATTCTCAAAAATCATCATTATGATAGCAAGTTTACGTATGAAATAAAAATAAAAATTAAGAAACAGTTTAATCATAATTTGCATCAAAAATTAAATCTACCAGTGAAGCACCCCTATAAGTTTGGTACTCCATGTATTCCATAGATGCAATAGGAAGTTCAACCTCAAGTGAGTGCCTTCATAATCACCCACTTATAATTTAACCTTATCCAACATCCTAGTTACCAATGACTATGATTAGGGCTGATATAATGTTTCCTACTACTTTTTAGGCTCAAGTAAAATGATTATGGAATTCAGTAGCATAAGCGAATGGAGATGCAATTTTGTAGTTACTTCAAGTATATTTTTAGGTTGCTCAGGTAATAGATTATTATATGAATCAAAATGGATAGTAGTATGCATATGTTAATAATATTCACTTGGAGTGTCTTGCTTATGATTAAAATGTCTCCAATGTGATCTCCTCAATCTTCTATTACTATGTAAATTTAAAGATCTAGTAAGCAAATAGTCAAGTGCATTCCATAAAATAGGACCAGTAACTTCAAAATGAATAGTTACTCAGATTCTATAGTGAAATGGCCAAGGAAAAGTGTTAGCAACTTGATGACCATGAAATAATTATCCTTGATAACTACCTCATGAAGGAGTATTCTTATTGTGTTGATCATTACCTCTACCCCCAAACATTTCTACTTGATTCATGTGATTATGGAGTTACCCCTAACATTCAAAAATAAATATACTAAAAAAATCATTCAAAAGATTAAAATGGGTGAGATTTTACATGATTATACCCCCATAATTAAGCTTATTAGCTTTTCAATACTTATAATTTCATGACTTATTGAATGCATTTTCATTAAAAATTAGTCATATTAAGAATAAAATTGTCATGTATATCACCATCAAAGTATGTCTATAAATAAATCAAATAGATAGACTCTCTTTCATATCTTATTGATATGTCAAAATGCCCAATACAAAACTATGATATATTAAATATCCACCTCTTTATCAACCATATAAAATATTAAACAATCTGATATGCCATTCAAAGGAGAAAAAAAGATATAACACACATATGCTTCACAACAAAAAACATCCCATTTTTCATATACTACCTCTAATCCCAATACATCTTTTTAAATTATGAAGCAAGAAATAAATGTACCAATCAATTAATTTTACCATGTATTGCATCACACTCAATTATTGTTCTATTCGCATATACTCACAAAGCATTATTTCTTTAAATATGCAAATAAATTTTCATGATAATTGAAATAAAATCACCAAGTGTAGGACCATAACATTTTATCTTATCCACAAAACCAAGAGTTCAAAAACTTTGCACTTTTCATCCATAAAATGGCATAGAACCTTTGTATTAGATTATATATACATGCATCAACAAATAGATAAAATAAAATCTAGACATATAAGTAACCAAAATGAAATACACTATTTCCTTCATAATATTTTCTTGTATCAATTTACAAAATAAAATAGACCATTGCCTTCACAATATTTTATTATATAAATTTATTGAAATGACTAAATAAATTGTAACCTAGATAATATGTATGATCTATAAGACATGAAATATCCATTTGACCTTATAACTTCAGTTATGCATTACCTAATAGTGATATGAAAAAGAAAATGACTCCATGTATCTGTCGCCTCAACTAACACCAATATCCATAGCTATGACAACTCTTAAAAATAATCATTCCAAAATAATCTATGAATATAAAATCTTTTACATAATGAATAATGAGTGCATTTAAACACTTCTATTTAACATACATGCTCAAGACTACATAATATGACAAGTGTATTGGACCATATATTCCACAATATCCTCAATGAAGAAACAAAACCCTTAAAATTTTGATTTTTTAGGTATGTCAAAATCTAGAAATATATATATATTTCAAATGAATGCATCATATGACATAGTTTGACTATATGCATGCAAGCCATGTTCAAGAAGATAATCCCTTAGAACATCATAAAACCCAACTCATAATGAATTCTTCAAACAAAAATGTGTATGTATAATTTATCTAAGCTAATTAGCTAAATCAACATGCAATACTTATATGCCAAGAACCAAAGAATCAAACCAGAGACACGCTTGATTTATAATCACAACATTCCATAATACTTTAAAACCCTAAAATTGTAACATCTTTCTTTAATCCGTGCATGCAAGATTTTACCATTTGTATTTTTGTAAGTAAAGAAATGAAAACAACTTACACAAAGACATGTTACAACATTAACACCTGAAAATAACACCTAAAAACATCACTCAAAGCCATTCATTTCATAACACATGTAAGTCTTTAAACATGTAAAACTAAAAGTATGATATAAACCAAATAAATAACCTCCATGGATCAACTAAAAGACTATATTGCCTATTGGAAAAAATTCTTTCACATCTTTCACAATAAAATAACCAAAAGACAAACAAATCTCAAATCATATTGCATTCTCTGACCAAACACCATTCATAAATGTTTATCTTCCAAATATCCTAAAAAAGAATGAAACTATTTTGTAAAAATTGGATGAGAGTTTATATACATATTGAATCCATACCTTAATACTTTACACAAGTATCTAAAACATTTTTCAAAAGCTTTCAAAGCTTGCTCATCACAACTCCAAACTAGAAAAGCTCCACTTTTTCCTAATAAGCTTTCAAAATGATAAACATAACCAAATAAAACTACCATTTTATATTCAAGTAACTAATATTTAACACTCCCAATGATGTGTTTACCCTTATTTTTTATACAACACCCACTAAGATCACAAATATCTCGACCAATGTTAGTGGCTATTCTATCTAACTTAGTAAGCCATTTATTTGTATTATTAAAATGATTACTAAACCCAAAATCAATGCAAGTACTGAACATTAAACTCTACCTTACCACCAATTTGTATCAGATCTATAAAAATTGAGAATCAAGCTACAATCTCATTGAATTTACACATTTCAACAATCCATGGTGGATCTCTACCCATTTCATTCAATGGTCAAGGTCGATTGAAACTAATATCTTAACTCTTAAGTTTACTAAACTCACCATCTTATTAAAATATTTTCCACTTTGCATTATATCAATTACTCTTAATGCACTCAAAGGTCCTCACACTAATCAACCAATATATCATGACCTAAGTCATGTTAACCTTAGAAAGTTGGTTTTAAATTCAATTAATTTGGATAATACACTCTAGGCCATTGGAGATATCAAATGCCATTCAAGAAATTTGAACAATGTGAAAAATCAAGATTAGCAATATGTGTTAAGGTCTTGAAGACAATATTTGAAATAAATGATGTCATTGAATATGCATACATGTTTTATCTTAGAAATTATTCCATTCATGTAACCATATACTATGTTTTATAGATAATAAATGTATTTTTATTATTATCTCTTTACATGTTAGACCAAAATGGATTGTGCATGCCTTGTCTATCTGTCTTTCAAATACTTATAGATACTTATCATATAACAATTTCACTATTCTAAAAATATTACACATCCAAAAAAATTATACATTTACCTTATTAATTATTACACATATTGAATCAATATGGATTGCATCCATATTATTTACAACCAAAAAGAAATGCTGACATCTCACAACTATCATTATTTACAATAATATTGAATCTAAAAACAACTACCAACTATATAACCACTATAAAGTAGATCATGTATGCATATCTAATATTTGTTTACTTAATGATATACTAATTCTATCAAAATAAATTAATTAACAACAAAAGTAATAAATTTTTAACATAACATCATTAACAATTGCACATGCACATAAAGTATCAATATTCAAATGAATGTAAATGAGATAACCCTTCCAAAAATTTTAAACTTCATGATTATAGTCATCAATATGGAATAATTAATCATGTCAAGACATTTAGAAAAAGTAAGGGGGTGTTAAAAATAGGCACAACAATTGTGACCTTCTTATCTTATTTCAATTATGAATTTGGGTTGCAACAATAATTTTATAATTAACATCAATATTGAGAGTGATATCCAGGTTAAATCATTTCTCAAGTAACTATAAGTGAACCCATTTGAAATACGAAAAAACATTTATAGATGGATTATTCAACTAACATGGTACAAATAAAATGATAATTTAGATTGGGAATTTTAGGTTGAATAAATACCCAATACATATCCTAGAATATAAATTCTAAAAAATTAAGTAATGCTTCCATCATATTAATATTCATTTCTTGCTCAATCATAAATAATTATCTACAAATGAATAATATCTTGAAAATTAAAAACCTATAGTGATATATAAAAATTCATAGTTCTTTTCCCTCTAAATGATGAATACTCCAATATTTATACAAGTTTTGATCTCAAACAAAGAATAAAATGAAAGCATAAAAATAAACCAAAATAACACAAAAAAGAAAGAAAAGCAAACTAAAAAGAAAACAAAAAGAAATGAAACTAATTATAAAAAATATTTAAATGATTACCATTGACCAAATGATGCAACTGATTACCATTAAGATCTTATAAATTAAAGACATTCATCCATAGAATAATAGCAATTCTATAAGGACCAAGACAAAGAGATTCAAACTTGTGATGCTTACTTGGGTCTTCATGTGTTTTATCTCAATACAAAATTTGAGATCACCAAATTTAAAAGTCTTCTTGGATACTTTCTCACAAAAAAAATCTTTAGATTTTTCTTAGCCTTTTCTAATTTCTACAACACTGTGACCTTGGTTTCATCTAAATCTAAGATATTGTTAAGTCTTTGTTCTATCATATTAGTATCTTTTGATAAATATTAGAGATAAATTTTTGTAGAAGAAATTTGAAATTCTATTGGTAAAGTAGCTTTGAAGCCATAAATCAACATAAGTGGTGAATAACCTATAGCAGTATTTATTATCATATGATCAACCCATAATGCTTCAAAAAAATTTAAATGTCAATCTTGTTTATTCTCACAAACTAAATTTTTCATGATTGAAATTAGATTTTTGTTGGTGGACTCAACTTGTCCATTCCCTTGAGAATAGTATTTTGAGGAATGACTAGAGATAATAGAATAAATCCCTAAAAAATATAAGTAATCTTTTGAATAAATTGAAGACCTTTATTAGAAATAGATTCATAAGGAACACTTAATTTGGAAAAGATCTAGTTTTCAGAAAATAAAATCACTTTAGTTGTAACCAAAAATTATAAAGCTTTAGCTTCAAACCATTTTGTAAAATAATATGTAGCAACTAAAATGTACCTATAACCAACTAAATAAGGAGGGTAAATGTTATAAATAAAATCAATTCCCCATTTAGTGAAGAGTTTTTTCCAAATGATAAGATGTAAAGGCATGGTAGGAAATCTATCTTTGGCAACAAATAATTGACAAGACATACATTCACGAATAAACTTATAAGCATCTTGAAACAACATAGGCCAATAATAACCTCCACACAAAATATTATAAGTAGTAGTTTTTGATACATAATGACTACTAAAGCTACCTTCATGACATCCTCTAAGCACCTTTTGAGTTTGATTATGAGTTAGACATCATGAAATAACTCCATCTCTATTCCTATAAAACACAAATTTTTCTAATAAAACAAACATTAGAGCTTGAAGTCAAAGTGACCTTTTTTATTTTTTATCTAATTTACTAGGACATGCTTGATTTTGAAAATAAAAGACTAAATCATGATACCAATCATCTTCAGAAAGCAAATAGTCCCAGTCATTCATTTCATGTCCAAGCTATTTTTTTATAGAAAAATCAACAACCTTCATAATTTGAAAATGAGGCTTAACATTCAAAGAATAATCAATTGATAAAACTAAAACATTTATACTCAAGGTAACATTTTTAGCTAAATATTTTTCTAACTCATTACCTTTAATAGTTTTATATGTTTCAAATTCAAGGTCAAATTCTTGAATCCTTAAGATATATTTAGCTAATCTTCCTTGGATAATAACCTATTTTAAAATATAATTAAGGACATTTACATTGGATATAACAATAAATTTATTTGCCATCAAAAGATAACAAAATTTGACTAAAAAATATACCAATGAAAACATGAACTTTTCAATCAAAGGATACCTAGTTTATGCATCTTTTAAGACTTGAATCATGTAGCCAATAAGATTTTATTCATTATTCTCATCATCTTGAGTAATTAAAACATCTATGAATTTGCTATAAGTGTTTATATAAACAATGAAATATTTATTTAAATTAGGTTTAACAACAGCATGAGTACTTACAATAACATCTTTAATATTATTGAAAGTTGAATCAACACCTGAATTAAAAACATAAGACTGGTCTTTCTTTAAAAGCATTTGTAATGGGTTAGATTTATCACAAAATTAGAAATAATTTTTTGCATAAAATTGATTTTACCAAATATCTAAGACTAGATTGGTAATTTGGAGGTGGCATATCCTTAATAGCTTATATACTCTCTATATCAATAGAAATACCATTTTTAGAAATAAAATGTCTTGATAATTTACCCTCTATAACCTCAAAAATAGATTTCTTAGGATTTAAATAAATATCATATTTCCTGCATCTTGTGAAATTTTCATAAAGATGATCAATATGATTATTATTTTTAAATGTATTTAAAGATCATCAAGATACACCTGAATGACTACACCAATTAATTCATCAAAACATATGTGCATAACCTTTTGAAACATGGCACCTATATTCATAAGACCAAAAGGCATTCCATTAAAAGTAAAATTTCCTTTAAACCTGGTGAACGTAGTCTTATGTATATCATCTGGCTTAATAAAAATTTGATTGTACCCAAAAAATTCATCAAGTAAAGACATCATTTCAAATCTTGCAATTTGTTACAAAATTTGATCAATGCTAGGAAGAGAAAAAATATCTTTTAACACCAACCTTATTAAGATCTCTAAAATCTATAAAAATTCTAACATCACTATTCCTTTTATGAACATGTACCAAATTAGCTACCCAATCTGGATATTTTATAAGAAAAATGACGCCACCATCAAGCATTTTATCAACCTCTTTGTTGATATTGTCCTTTAAAAAGGTGCGTATTCATCTAACATTTTGCCTAACAGATTTAATACAATGTTTTATATGGATATCATGTTTAATAATATTACTATCATAACCTTTTAGGTCTTTGTAAGACCAAGCAAAAACATCAATAAATTATTTAAAAATCCTAATAAGTTTAATATTTTATTTAGGAATTCACTGAATTCTCAAATAAACATATTTAGGATCTTCTTCAGTACTGAGATTGATAGGAATAATTTCACCTATTATTCTCTTTGAAGGTTCCTCAGTGTAAATTTTTTTGGGATGATCATTAGGAGTGAATATTGAATCTAAACTAACTAAACCAACATATAATTTATTAGTACTTAACTACATATAATCACCATACTTTAGTATATAATCATTATAATCAAAATATTTTCCTTAAATAAATGAATCAATATGTTCACTATAATTGAAAATAGACCAATTTTCATTCAAATTAGACACCTTAGGTCTAAAAATTTTAGAAAAAAAGAAATCAATAGTTGATTTATCATCACTTAGAGTAGGATTTAAAGCAAAAATAGTGATCTTATCAGCTCAAGTATTAAATTATCTAAGTATATGATTAATTTTAAAATATTCAAAAAAAATTTAGAGACCAATTTTTTTGAGTGTATCTATGAAGGCAAGTTTTATTAGATTTATAATCCTTTCTAACTTGATAACGATCAACTTAGAATCACTAAAGAATTATATTGTTTAACATTAACTTCAACCACTTTTTCTAAACCTAAGCATAAAGCTTCAAATTATTATGTATTATTAACATTCTCAAAATATAATTTATAATCATAGATAAATATTTAACCTTGATACACGAAGTTAAATAAATTCCAACACCATTACCATGTTGTGAATATGCTCCATCAAAATATAAAGACCATAACATATTTATAGAGAAGGTCCTCTTTTTATTTTTTAAGTTCATCTAATGTTAACAACTCATATGTATCAATTCTCATTTCCACATATACAATAACAGGTGCTATGAAATCTATAAGATTACTAAACCCTGCCTCTCTTTGCATGAAATTAATTACATTTATGATTAGAACCCAAGTAGTATCCTTTCCTATGAAAACACTAGTTATTTTTTACCAATCCCTCTCTACAAGCATAGTGTAATTAATAATAATATCCAATACTTGAACATTGATCATATATCTAATTCTTTCATCTTGAGCAATTTTGATAACAATATCATGGAACTTACCATAAATTTTGGTTTTATGAGAATTAAAATCTACGAGTTTCCTATTATCGATCTCATAAGATATATTTAATTGGTTAGTAGTAAATTTTGGCATTATATTATTTGAGGCCTCTATATCAAAGACACAGTTGTGAATAATTTTGTCATTAATTTTAATTAAAACATAAAAAAGAGGTATATAATTAGCAGAAAGATCATAAATTTGGTTAAAAACATTAGATTGTTTATTACTATTCGTTTCTTCTTTAAATCCTATCACATTATTAGAATTTGGATTGTTAACATCATTAATTTTATCAACCTGACCAGATAAATCAATAACCTATAATAATGAAAAACCTACCTTAATAGTGGCCAACTCATCTATTATTTTATAAATACCAACATTAGGATGATGAATGTGAGTATAATTTTTGGTATTATAAGGAAGATACTGTGTATTATTAAATCTAGTTGATAAAAGATCATTTTTTGGGGAACTAATTATAACATTATCAGATGCAACATTATTCTACATGCTATTACCTTTATATTCATTCATAAAATATGATGTTTGATTATTAGTTGTGTTATAATTATCATTTTGATTAGAATAATTTATTTGTTTAGTATTGATAGTATAAGCATTTGTGGTTTTGACATTATCTATAGATTCGTCAAATCCATACATGTTTATATTATCATTTAATTCAATAGAGATACTATCCTTTCCTTGAATAAAATTTTTAAACTTTTGCACAATTATAAAAGTGTTAATATCATGATCTAATTCAAAAACATAATAGTAATGAACCTTTTCTTCATTTCTATTTTTCTAAAGAATTGAATATTTACCTAATGTAGATTATTTATCATTTAATTTCCATTTGATGATGACCAGCTCATTGCTAAAGTTATGAATGGATTTTTATATTTATAACTATTAGAATTTGAACCTTGGAATCTTTGTCATTAAAACCCACACATTTTAGTTTCTTTTTGTATTTAATACAAAAAGCTACAGTTTCATTTTAATCCGCAATATCTTTGTCTTCTAAATCCATTTTATATTTTAGAGGCAAAATATTACAAAAATATTAACCTAGATAACTTTTTGGATGGTCTAACATTATGAGGAATATTTTGACTCAACTTAGTGAATATGGTTATAAAATGGTAAACTGTTTCAACTAGATCAACAAACATATTAACTAATTCATTGACTAAATATAAATCTTGTTTAGGTTTTTCAAAACAAAGTTCTAACTAGTCCTCTATATCTTTCCAAGTATTAATAGCACATACATGAAGACTAATAAAAGCTTGATAAACTTTACCTTCTAAAGTTTGTGAAAATACTCTAAGAGAAACTTTCTCATTCACAATACCAAGAGTAGCATAAATTAAATTGAAAGCATCTAAATGATCTTCCCAAGACTCAGCATATCTTCCTAAGAATTTAGGAATATTAAGTTCCTTAAGCAAAGGTAATTTTCTAGGATGAACACCAATATTAATAGGATTCCTATGAAACTAAGGATTCATAGGGATTGAGAAGCATATTCATCATAGTCGAATTCATTATTAATCATTTATACTATATTTATGTTATTTTGGATGCCTAGAATTAGGTCTCAAACTCTTTGCTTTATTTGTTCTTTCATTGAAAGTTTCATCAAATTATACTACTTGAGTAGATTGATTTAACTCTATAGTTATATTAGATTTAGTATTAAAAATAGAATATGAAGGAATAATAAAATCATTAAAAGAAATATTTTAAGAAAGATAATATATTCTAAGAGGAAGATTAACAATAATATTTGTTCTCTTTCTTGACAAATTTGATGATTTTCTTTAAGAATATGGAACTGATTTAGTCTCCTAAGATTTGTGTATCAATAAATTTAAAACTTCATTTCTTAACTTCAATAATATAAGGTAAATCATAAGGTATATTAAATCAAGCAAAATGTGTAAGACTAGAAGCAATGTCATCCTGATCTTTAGCAATATCAAACAAAGACTAGATAATAGGAGGCACACCTCCAAGGGTCATGGGAAAGAGAAAAATAAAACAAATATTTAAAAATAGAAAAAGTAAATAATATTTTTAAAAAATGTTTCCACAACGGAGCCACCAAATTTGTTAATGGTGAAAAATGCCAAACCAATGAATCAACCCTTTTCGCCTATCACAAAAGTTAAGACGGAATTATACTAGTCTAATTATAAGGTCTAAAGAATGAGAATTTATTCTGAATTAGCATATAAATGGTTTTTTAATAGTTATAAATAAAAAAAATACAAATATTGAACAATGCACATTTATAATTCAAAAACAAATGTCTTTAAATATCAAATGTATCTAAACATGATTATGTAATCTAACCTATCTGATAGAGAAAATCTATAGAAGAGGTAGTCCCTTCAAAGAAGCATATCTGATCCTTTATAATTATGTTGAATCAAATATTTTATAATCTTTAGATATCTCTTAGGCTCAAAGCAGATTAAAAGAAAAGAAATGAAACAAGTTGTAGGACAAGCAAAACAAATGAAGGCAGAAATCAAATAGAGAAATATAAATAAACACTAACATATTAACCTAATAATAAACAATAATAAAACTAAATTAATATAGCTCTAAACTATGAAATAAACAATCAAATATCTAATTATCTATCTATCTTATAATATTAAAATGCAGCAAGAGTAAATGAAAGGAAAGTGGAATAAAGATTAATCTAGAAAACAACAAAATGCCAATCTAAGAATATTATAAATATTAACTAAGTTAAATAAAACTAACTAATAAATCAAATCAAATCAAATCAACGTAAAATGTTAAGTAAATAAGTGTTAATTAAACTATAGAATCTAAGAAAAAAATCAAATAAAAAAGTTTAAAATTAAAGAGAAAATAATAAGAAAAGATAAAATTAAATAACCAAGTAAATAAAATGAAAAGGAATTAAAAATATAATCAAATCTAAACTAATTATCTAAATTAAACTAATATAACTAAATTAAGCTAAAACATCAAATAAAATTAAATATAAAATTGTGAGTCTTGAGACAAGAGTCATCCTAGAATAAAATGAAATAAGGTTTACTGAGAAAATGAAATTCTAAATACAAATAGTCTTCAAAAAGATGACAAATTGCAATCAAAATATTAAGAAAATGTTTTAAGATGTGATGTATTAATCATTATTCAAGTCAAACACATGGATTTATGCTCATGTAATTGCATATCTACAATCATCAAAAAATATTAAACCCTGATAGACTTTAGATAAATAGTTTATGAAATAAATAGGAAATTTGCATATACATGCACTAAACAAGCATATTATTTCATTTTTAGAGAATGTATTATCTAGTATATCAAAACTAGTAATTTAATCTCAGTGATGTTTTCAAAGAAAAGAAAAGAAAGATGGCTAACTTTCAAATTCAAAGAGATATTTTCACCTGTATATGTTTCTCCCTTTGTAACACCTCTTTGATCTATTTATAAAATAGTCTCCTCTAGAGATATTAGAAAATAAGTTACAACTAAATATAGTTAGTTTTTGTTAACTATAATTGGATTTTAGTAATTACTTAACTTTATGACTTACATCTTTATAAACTTAGAATTAACATAAAGTCTAATAGATCAAAATTAAATACAATATACCAATAACATTTATAATGGGTGGGGGCTCTTAACTCACTTGAATACATTTAAATAAACATTATAACTATGCAAACAATATTAATTATGCTAATAATTAAATAAAATTTAAATACTCCTAACATTAAATTTTATGAGAATTTTCCATAATAATCAAGTAAACATGCTATTAAATTATTCTACATAAACTAAAAATGTTGGCACACATCATAAAATCACTAAAACATATCAACATTTTAAAAAATCATCATTATGACAACAAACCTAAGTATGAACTATGAATGAAAATTAAGCAATAGTTTAATTAGAATCTTGTTCAAAAACTAAATCTATTAGTGGATCACCCTTATCATTTTGCTACTCTATGTACTCCATAGATGTGATGGGAAGTTCAACCAAGTGAGTTCCTTCATAATCATCCACTTCTAATTTAACCTTCTTCAATAGTTTAGTCATTTATGGATGTGTTATAAGGCTACTAGCATTTTTCCTACTAGAAGAATCAGGTATTTCAGGCTCAAGTGAAGGAATTTTGGTATTAATTGGCAAAAGTGAGTGGATATAGAATTTTTTAGTTACTTTAAGTACATTTGTAGGTTTTTTAGGTAATGTATTATTATGTGGATCAAACTAGATAACAATATGCATATTTTTTGAAGATTCACTAAAAGATCCCCCCATGAGGATGATGTCTCTAATGTGTTCTCCTTAATCCTTTATTAACATGGAAATTTAAAGATCTAGTAGGCAAAGATTTAATTACATTCTATAAAATTAGATCAGTAACATCAAAATGAATGGATACTTGGGTTTCACAACTAAATGATTGAGAAAAAGTGTTAGCAACCCTATGGCCATAAAAAATTTGACCTCAATAACTACCTCGCAAAGGATAATTCTCATTGTGTTGATCATTACCTCTACCCTAAACATTTCTACCTAGTTCATGTGATTTTGGAGTCCACCTTGACCTTCTAAAAGAAATATACTAAATAAGTATTCAAAAGAACAATACAACTGAGATTTGACATGATCAAATACCCATAATTAAGCTTATTATCATTTTAATATTCAAATTTTCATGACTCATTGAATGCATTTTCGTTAAAACTCAGTCATATTTATAATAAAACTACTGTGTATATCACCACTAAAATGTTTATAAATAAGTCAAATAGCTAAACTCTCTTTCATATCTTGTTGATATGCCAAAATTACCAATACACAATTATCACCTATTCAAAAATTGCATCTTTATGAACCATATAAAATATTGGCCAATCTAATATGTCATTCAAAGGAGACAAAAAAATAATGTAACACACATATATGCTTTATAACCAAAAACATCCCATTTTCATATACTACAAGTACTCTTAATACATCTTTATGAAATAGGAAGTACGAAATAAATGTACCAACTAGTTAATTTTACCATGCATTGCATCAAAATCAATTACTGTACTTTCAATAGATACTCAAAAATCACTATTTATTTAAAATATGGAAAGAAGTTTATATGATCATTGAAATAAAATAACCAAGTGTAGAACCAAACATTTTCTCTTATCCACAAAACCAAGGTTTCAAACCATTTTGATTTTCATGTAGAAAATGGCACAAAACCTTGATATTAGATTATATATTATGCATCAACAAATAGATAAAACTGAAGTCACATATATCAGTAATTAAATTGAAATATACCACTACCTTCACAATCTTTTCCTATATCAATTTATTGAAATGATTAAATAAATTATAAACCAGATAATATGTATAATCTAGAATCCATGAAATATCCATCTAACCTTATAACTTTATCTATACATTACCAAATATTGATATGAAAAATAAAATAAAATGAATGCATTAATATGTAGCCTCCACTGACACCAAATAACCATATCTATGCTAACTCTTTAAAAACATCATTCTAAAATAATCAAAAAATATAAAATCTTTCATATAATGAATAACTGAGTGCATTAAAACACTTATCTTTAAGTTACATTCTCAATACCACATCATATGATAAGTGTATTGGACCATATATTCCAAAATCTCCTTAATCAAGAAACAAAACCCTTAAAAGTTTGATTTTCTGTGTATGTCAAAATCTTAAAAAAGTATATTTTTCAAATGAATGCATCATATGAAATATTTTTGAATATATGCATGTGATCCATATTCAATAAAATATTCCCTTAGAACATCATAAAACCCAACTCATAATGACTTCTTTGAACAAAAATGTGCATGCATAGTTTATCTAAGCTGAGTAGCTAAACAAACATTCAATACTTATATTCCAAGAACCAAAGAATCAAACCAAATAAAAAATTGATTTATAATAAATAACCTCCATAGATCAATTAAAATACTATTACCTCTTGAAAACTTTTCTTTCACTTTCACAAAAAAAAACCCAAAAGATAAACAAATCTTGAATCATATTGCATTTTTTGACTAGACACCATTCATAAATGTTTATCTTCCTAATATCCTCATTAAAAAATTATTTTGGGAAAACCAAATGAGATTTTATATACATATTAAAACCATACCTTAATACTTTTCATAGGTACCTAAAATCCTTCTCAAAAAATTTCTAAGCGTCCTTGTCATAGCTCCAAATTGACAAAGCTTTGCTTATACCTGATAAGCTTAAAAAAAGAAAAATATATTTAAATAAAAATATCATTTTATATTCAAGTAACTAACATTTAACATTCCTTGTATTGTGTTTACATTTAATTTGCTTAAAACTTCCACCAATGTCACAAATAGTTTGGCCAATGTTAGCAGTTATGCAATGTAACTTAGTAAGCCATTTATCCATAAAACTAAAACGACCATTAAAACTAAAAATTAATGAAAGTACCAAACATTAAACTCTACCTTATCACCAATTTACATGGGATCTGGAAAAATTGAGCATCGAGCTATGAGTTCATTAAATTTTAATATTTCAACAATCCATGATGGATCATCATCCATTTCATTCAATGTTTAGAGTCTTTTGAAACCAATATCTTAACTCTAAGTTTACAAAATTCACCACCTTGTTAATACATTTTCCACTTTACATTATATCCACCACTCTTAATGTATTTAAAGGTCCTTGCACTAATCAACCAATATATCATGACCTGAGTCATGTTAACCTTATAAATTAGGTTTTAAATTCAAATTAATTAGATAATATGTTCCAGGCCAATGTTGATATCAAAAGCCATTCAAGAAATTTAAACAATGTGAGCAATAACGCCTATTAATATGTGCTAAGGCCTTGAGGGTAATCTTTGCAACAAAAGATGCCACTGAATCTACATACATATTTTAGCTTAGAAATTCTTCCATTCATATAACCATGTACTATGTGTTATAGACAATAAAGTCATTTTTATTATTACCTCTTTACATGTTACACCAAAATTAATTGTGTATGTTACTTCTAGATACTTATCATGTGCCAATATCACTATTCTAAAAATATGAAAAGTTTAATAAGATCAACAAGATTATACATTTACCTTATTACTCCTTACACATATTAAATCAGTATAGATTTTAGTTGTGTTATTTGCAACTAAAAAGGAATTATAACATCTCCTAAATTTTATTATTTACAATAGGATCAAATCTAAAAATAACTGCCAACTATATAACAACTAAAGTAGATCTTACATGTATTGAATATCTATTTACATAATGACATACTTATGCTATCAAAATCACTTAATCAACATAAAGAGTAATAAATTTTAAACATAATTTCATTAATTATTTCACATGCATATAAAGGATTAATATTCAAACAATTATAAATGATTTGGCCCCCACCAACAATTTTAAACTTCATGATTATAGTCATCAATATTGCATAATTAAGCATGTTAATAAATTTAGAAAAAGTAAGGGAGTGTTGAAAATAGTCATAACACCTGTCATGGGAAAATTTATGACATCTACAAGAATATCCTCTATTATCACAATTTTAAACCCCTTCACCATGAAAATATTATCACATATGGATTATGCAAAATGAGCAACTATATTTCATCATAACCCATGAGTCTCTCAAAAAATGTGAACTAGCCAACATATTTGAATATGGTATTAATGTTCATATTTTTCATAAGATCAATATGGTTATATGGATATTTTATTACTATGTTTTCTCCTATTATTACAAACAACCACCTTCCTATACTTGTAGGAACATAAATCTACTATGGGATTTCTGAATTAAATGTGTTGTAACAAAAATTAGTTTTGGGCATGTAGGGAGGAACTAATAAATTGGCAAGATATATTGGTAAGGGATATGACTTATGTCCTTTCCAACCACTTAAATACCATATAATAATACACTTGAGTGGAAAATAACAACATAGGTTTGTTGTCTTGATAATCAAATCCCAAGATAATAATTGTAATGTAGTTTAGTCATTATCATATGCCTTGCTATGTGTGCAATAGATTGAAATCACTCCCACAAAAAATTATGTTTTATGACACATAATTTTTGTAAATAAATGACATTTATTAAAGATTCATCCTATTTTAATTCAATCACTTTTCCTAAAGTGAAATGAGGGAGAGGGAATGATGGATTTTTGGGATATGAATTATCATAGGGTGTCACACAATACTAATGTCTCAATAGTAGAATTTAATGAAAATTTTATATTATGGGATATGAGGGGTGATATCATAGTGGAAATGATGACTATAAAATTAGGAAAAAAAGTAGGTGGCATTAAAAATAATAGACATGACATGGAGGGTGAGGTTTGGTAAGTTACATGCCATATATAAGGCCTAGTGGGATATAAAAAAATAAATTAGAAGTGGCATGAGGTTTAACATAGATTATATAGTTTTATTAATTATTTATAACTTAATATAAATTATTTTTATATATAAAAAAACATAATTACCTAAATATACATTGTTTCAGCAATCTAAACTATTTTTTAGAAGATTTTAGGAACATGTGTTATTGGGTGGAAACAAGTTGTTATTTAGACAAAAAAAAGTGATGAGATAAAAAGTAAATAATCTAAATGATGAGAACTCATGTAATATATTTGAGATATGAATAAAAGGGTTTTCTTTATGAAATCATATTTTGTAAGATCAAGAATTGCTTAATAATTTTGACAATACCCTTATTTTAACTTTGGTGGGAATGTTCAACTGCTAAATAAAAGTGTCATAAATGATGAAGATAAAATAATTAAAATGTCAAAATACCTTGAAATGGAAAACTAATCCATGAAGTGGCCATGTGAAAAAACATTCAACAACATAAAAATGGTAAGAATCTTCGTTTAGTATGAAGCTCATGACAGAATAATCCTAGGTGAAATAAATGGTAAAACATACCCAGTATGAGGAGGGATACACATTATATAGGCACTATGTGAAGGACATAAGAAAAAATGTGAATTTTAATCCTATATAAAGGATGATGTCATAAAATTTAGACACTTTGTTGAATGCACATTAAGAAATATGAGTTTGTAACATTTAATAGAACACAAAAACTGGTCATTAAGGTAGGATGGAGTCTTTAGAATCTAAATGGAAAAGAGAGACCATCAATATCATAAATTTTAATCTATATAATTTAATAAATGGTAATCCATATCCACTATAGGGAAAATACAACATGAAACAAGAGAATGTTGCCACTATGAAAAAATTTATAACAACTAAAGAAAATATGTAGCCATTAGGGAGTGGTTTATAAAAACCTAAATAGTACAAAATGAAAATATATAGGAGAAAAAATAGATTGACATATTATATTTATTGATTTTTTAAATTGTGATCAACCAACAAGATGGTTTTTCAACTAGATTTATTTGTTCAGTGCTTGGTTAGCAAATCAAGCAAGTTTTTTGAACCAAGACTATCAACAATGCCTGAGGATTTTCATTGTTGAAGGATTTTTTTGGGTATTATATAGAGGATGATGAAATACCATAAATTTAGGCATGGGATATACAAAATCCTATACAATCTTAAAATCAACTTGAGATTTAAGTGTATAGATGAATTCTTCCTTGGTCATAGGTTTCTTGTATAAGTTAGGGTGATGTTTGTTGACCATCAAAGAAAACCCAACAAATTTGACAATACATAGCTTCATTGATCCATTTCAAAACACCTATTTAAACTTATAAGGGTTGAAACATTTTGTCTAAAGTTTAAATTTTTGATATTTATACTTGGAATCATAAATTAAAGCCTAATATCTAAGATAAAATTTCCTTATTTTGATGAACATATCATTCTTCTAAATTCTTTATCATTATATTCTATTTGTGTGGTGAATATATTTATTAAAATTTTATCAAAACTATTTACTTAAGTTAGTCACTATTTTTAGGCTTCAAAAAAGTCCAAGCCAAGGTCCAAAGCACTATAAATTTTTAATTTCAAACATTATAGGGAGGACAACCTTCTTCCCATATACCAATTCATAAGATATGAATATTGTATTGATCTTTTTTGTAGTATAGAAGGCCTACAAATATTTTAGTAGTTTATGTGCCCAATATTGATGATGTAAGGTTAATGTCTTAGTTTGTATGTTATATAATTAATAGTTGGTAATTTTCAATTGGCCATTGTATTGTAGATGATAAACGTTGGACCTTTGGTGACAAATACTCATGAACAGGGGCTTTAGTGAAATATGATGTGAATTATGATTATTGATCCATGACTAACTCATGGGGTACTACATACCTTGTGAATATATTCACATATTAAAAATCAACCAATTTTTCATCTCTCTCATGTTTTAGTGCCTTCACTTCCACACATTTGTTGAGGTAGTTAGTGTTAACAAGGATATACTCATTTTGGTTTGAAGGATGAGATATGTGAGAACAAAAAGTTCAATCCACTATTTTTTAAAATGCTCCAAAATCATTTGAAAATAAATGGGCATCTCAATAGAGAGTGTGGGTTTCCCCAACAACTAGCATTTATCACACTGATAGTTGTAATATTTTGTATCTCTATGCAAACTAGGCTAGTAGTATCTAATGGTGAGAATATTACTAGTTCTCCTATTTACTATAAAAAATTCCCCATAGGGTTCATCACGATATAATATATAGATATCAAACACTTATTATTCTCTTATACATTAATGGATGAATGAGTTAGGCTCGGTATGAAGTAGATAGTTAGAGATCCATGACAATGGCCTACTATGGGTCATTGAGCTACACCTTTATTTGGTGATAAATGTTGAGGACACTTCCATTCATCCAAGTAGTTATCTATTTTTTTAAATGAAGGATCTTTCAAAAAAAAAGGATATTCTTTTTAAGACATGAATCATCCACTTATGGGATTTTTTCATTAGACGTTAGATGAGAAATGAAATCATAAACTACATTATATTTTCTAATCTTGTTTAGGATGGTAATATCAAACTATTGTTTTAGTAACATCCATTTAATAATCCTAACAATAATTATTGGTTTTTTCATTAGATATCTTATCTTTGAATGGTTAGTGTGCACAAAACACATCTAGTAATATAATGGACAAATTTATTTATAACACATATAACATCAAGAAACTATATTTTAATTACCATATAATTGAGATCAATACTATAAATTTTCTCTTTAATGAAGTATATGGTGTAGTTAAACTATCCATGATTTCAACTAAGCATAACCCCTAGCGATATATAAGATACATCTATTTGGATAAGAAATGGAGTTTTCAATGAAGTTCTCTTAGGATAGGTGTTAACACTAGGATGTCCTTAAAATTATAAGGATATATTTAACATGCATCAATCTATAAAAAAATTAACAATTTAGATAATAAAATAATAATGTGGATGTGATTTTTAAAAGATATTAGAAAAGTTTCACCTAGGGTCAAATCCAAAAACCATTACCATAATAAAATCCATTGATACATTGCTCAAATAATACCTCAATATATTAGACATAAATAGATCATACGATGATAAATATTATATATATCCAAAGCTTCCATATAGATCTCCATCCCCATAACTTTCATCCAAATATAATGGATGAGCCTTGCACATATAGATAAGGAATATCAATCCTAACTAAGATATCAAGCTAGAGATCAAACCTAGGACTAAGAGATAACTATCCTTAAAGGATATAAATAACTATAAATTATGCACAAAATATCTAAGAGATAAATATGTAATATCTCATAATATCTAAAATAAGATAAATGAAATATCCATACATAAGTGGGTGGGAATAAATAAATAACTAGGTGAACATGAGCTAAGGTAAATATTCTACTCTAATACCACCCCTCAAGTGAAGTTAGGGGCCAAAAATAGAGTGGTATATCTATAATATGAGTCCCAATAACAAGGCATGATTAGGTATTCATGTACAATATATCCATGAAATAATTTATCATAAAATAGAGAAAGGGAGAAAACCTATAGGAAAATAAAACTCCCACCAAAAGGAGAGAAAAGAAGAAATAAAATGGGTCTTGACAAGAAGTCCTGATGAGGTACTCATATAAAAAAAGATGCAATGTGAAGCTAAGTGTCCCTATGCATGCCAATCTGACCTGCTGAAATACATGGATGTCAAGTCATTGTAACTGCCAAGTCAAAGTAAGAATGGTGGTGAATATAAGGATCACTAAATATGAATATTACACTCCAAGAAACTAGGTAGAATGATGAACCTAGAGTAAGCATTGCCTAAATACCCTCCCTCAATGTTAAATTGGGAGAAGATGGTAATGAAAGTCTCAAAAGAATTAAATTTAAAAATGGTGAGAAGTGAGCATAAATATTGGTGATGATGCCACATTGGTATCACTACATAAAAGGATACCAAAAATGCTAGTGAAACATGATAATTCTCATATGGGTTCTAGAAACTAAAGTTCATAAATAAGATGCCCATGTACAAATGAGGAATCTAAAAAATGTAGATAAAATCTCTCCAAAACATGACTCTAATGGTGATGGGAGAGACTAACAATTGAAATAGTAAAGGGTGCACAAACTAAGGTACACACATGAAGGTAGACTAGGTTGTAAAATCAAACCCTCCATGTTACTTTATAATTTAGTGCAAGTACAAAATATCCCATACATAAAAATACTAAATAAAACAAGGAATACACTATATGGACTAAAATAGTTCCAATCAAGGAGACTGATGACCTATCAAATAAGTCATCACAAATCTTGAGAGTTGCTCTAAAAATAAGGGAGGAATGTGAGCCAAAAACACAAGTGGCACAAAAAATATACTCATATAATGTAAGACATCAGGATCTATCAAAAACGTGTTTGCAATTGTATATATAAATGAGCATGAGTGAAATAAAGTGTTTTTATGAGGAGATGTGAACAATGGAGGAAACATGATGGTAAAATCCTCACAAAGAATGACTGTGATGTCACAAGTGATTTTAAATCCATTCCAAATCAAATAAAAATGTTGGATGAAGATGTGTGCATAGGAGTGGATGAAAAAATCTAAAATAGTAAAATGTGAGGTAGCTTGCAAAGGGACATCAGACTTAGAAAAAAATGTGCCTATGATTATAATCAAAATAGAAAAAACAATGAAAGAGAAAGTTAGTTTGGTTGTGAAGGGGTTTGGCCTCAACCTACGGTCTTTAACAAACATGATTAAAAAAATGTATGTGGCCAAGAAATACAATATCTCCTTATGTCTCCCAAATATAAATATTATTTTATAAAAATAATCAAAAAATCATCGATGGATATTATTTTATTAAAAAAAATCTCCCCACAAGGATTTTTATTTTAAATAATACCGATCATTAAAATTATGATAACATTTTAAACTCTTAATTAAGTTTAAATTTTCAAAATGTTTTGAAAATCTGAGAATAAGGCACATAAAACCCAAAAATTATTTTGGTGATTGGTTACATTTTTCTCACAATTAAATAAAGATAAGTTATATGTTTTTAGAACAGTACTACTCATTAAAACTACAATAAATTTTGTAATTATTAATGAAATTCAAATTTTCAAAAAAAATAGGAAAAAAGAAACAAGGTGCACAAAACCCAAAAAACTTTCTTAGATATCATCTATAATTTTATCACAATTAGAAAAATAACAATCATTTTTAACAAAAAATTAGATTTGCAAAAATCTTGTAGATCCAACCTTTGATATCCAAATGGGATGAAATTAGAGGTGATCATATATTTATAAGATAATATGGATACATTGGTGATATTTTATTTACTCCTTCAATCTCCAAAATTTATCTACAATAAAAAACACAAAAAAGAAATTTCTCCAAAAATAGATGTTGAGTAAGGAGAACCTAAGATGTTGAGTAGTTGTTAGAGCCTACTATGATACCATGAAAGAGTTTATAAAAATCTCACCCAGGATTAAATACACAAACCATTCCCACAATAAAATCCATTGATGCATTTGTTAAACAATACATAAATAGATCATACAATGGGAAATCTTCTATATATCCAAAGCTTCTATCTAGAGCTCCATATCCATAACTTCCATCCAAATACAATGAATGAGAATTGAATATATAATAAATGAAGATCAATTATAACTAATATATCAAGCTAGAGATTCAACCTAAGACTAATAGATAACTATCTCTAATGGATATAAATAACTAGAAATTATTCTCATAATATCTAAGAGATAAATATGTAATATCTTATAATATATAAAATAAGATAAATTAAATATCCACACATAAGTGGGTGGGAATAAATTAATACATAGGGGAACATGAACTAAGGTAAATAACCTACTTAATAAATTAAATATTTAAAAAATATTTGGTAATAACTTGAATGACCTAGGAAACTTCTATCTTTTATTGAGGTGTGGAAAAAATTCCAACCTATTCAATTATGTATGGATCTCTATCTATATGTGTGATATAAGGTGGCCTAAGCATTTAGCACTTATCATGAATTAATGAGAGGATACTATCTTAGCAGTGTTAAGCTATATTTATAGATTGGTGATGGATTCCTCATGACAATTCCCATTGACTATGAAATCATCCATGTAGATTTATTCACAATCATGTGGTAATAAATAGAAAATTATCAAAATAAATTCTTGGAATGTAGCTATAACATTGCACAACCCAAAGGGAAAGACATAATATGTGTAGGTTTATCATGGGCATGTGAAGGTGATTTTGTCTTGATCTGTAGGTATTATTCTAATTTTGTTCTAGCTAATAAAAACATCAAGGAAAGTTTTTTTAATTTCTATAAAATGTTTTTAAGAATTAATTAATGAATGGTAAAGGAAAGTGGTCATTTGGGGTAGAATTGTTGAGTTATATATAATATACAAAAATGTTTTAATTTTTTGTCATATGGAAGGGTTAATTCATTTATGTAATTTTTTAATGGTCTTGCACTCATATTTTATGTATATGTGGTGGGTGCATATATTGGGGTGAATACCCCTCATGCCATGGTAATCCCCCAAAAATTATTTTTATTTTATTTTGAAGTAAGGTGATTAATTGGTCTTTTTTTTATGGATCTATTTGATTTCTTATGTTAAGGGTTCATCGAAGAAAGATGTTAATTATTTTTAAAATTGAATCCATGGACTCTTTATTACCTTGAAATTTGATAAGTAAACATTCATGTATTATGAGTTGATTAAAATAAATTTCATTTTGATTGTGATTTAAGGATCTCTCAATTGAAAATATATTGCTAAGTAGATAGTCAATGTATCAAAAGAAGTTATTTATAGATTGATTTAGTGTGTATATATATTGTAAAATGTTAGAGATGATTATGTCCTCATCTAGTTATTTTAAGGATAAGCATTGATTAATGGTGAGAATTAGTTGGATATGAGTCTATTCATTTTCCTCAATTTACATCCATAGAGGTTGTTTTATTTCAAGTAAGGGTTGGGTGGGTGAGTATAAAAATAGGTCATTATTGTTATTAATATTTCAAATTATCATATTTTTTGATCTATATTTTTGTATGCATCATCCTTGGTTGATCAAGGTATCCCTAATATGAGGTGATACCATCCCAAGTTAGCCTTAGACAATAGTATCATGTAACATATAAATATTCCTATCATTCCACTGAGATGATAAGGTCTTTTATAACCATTTCAAGTTTAACATTGGACCTATCTTCCATTTTTAGGATAATATGGGTTTGGTGAAGGCATTAGAGCTTTATCCATTTCATATTATATTTTATCATCATATTAATAACTTATCCTAAGTTAGTAAGAGTGTTCTTGATAAGAAAACCAAATATGTGCACATCTATAATAGGGATGCCTAGGTTGGAGTACTTGGGAGGAATTTTTTTAAATAAAAATATCACTAAGTTTTCAAATTACTTAAAATATTTGAGGATATTTCCTTTTATAACCAAGATTCTTAAGCATAGATTATGGGTTGCCTTTCTGTATATGGGTACATCCTTGATTACTTGGAAAAGTAGGATTTGGACACAAATATTATCAAATTATTTTAAAAATTAAAACTCCAGTTGAGACTCATTTTATTTATGATTTAGATGTTCTAGAAAAGAAAGATTAGGTGGTAAAATTTGACTTGTTGATGGATTTGATTCATGTATTGGCTCATTTATTGGTGGTGGTTTTTTAAATATGGGTTCAATGATATCCTTAAAAGGTTCCACTTTTTTGGGTTAGGTGGGGGTTCTCAACTACTCTTCCTAAATGAAGTTTTAGTTCAACTCGCTCCATTTCATAGTTTGGTTATGTCATTATTGCAAACTAGATGAGCTAACATGTTGATAGAGTTTGGTGTAGAGTGAAAAAGTATTTTATTTGATAAAGGGGGATGTTGGGCTGAGTTATTGGGAATTTAGGGTATAAAATCATGTTATGAATCTTTTTTTGGTTTTAACCCAAGATTATATTGTGTCCAAGGCTAATTTACCCTCCATGTTTGTTTCCATTCAGGGGGATGCTTTTTCCATTATTAGTTCTTAAATTGTGGCTACCTTTGTTGGCCTTGATATTAATTTCATTGTATTTATTATTGTTTGTAAGTTTGTGACCAAGGATTTTGGTATTGTTGTGGAAATTTATTCCAAGTATTAGTTAATTAAAAATCACGAGGAGAGGGAACATGAATTTATTAGTAAAATAAGGATTGAAAGACAAAGGATCACTAGGCATAACTACATTTTTTTCCTTTGTGAGGAGGCTAGGTTTAGTTATTGGGAAGTTAGTGTAAAAAATCATGTTGGGAATGTTGTTTTTTATTGGAAACATACACTATGTTGTTTCAAAAGCTAATTTCTCCTCCATGTTTGTTTTCATTGAGGGGAATATTTTTTCTTTTGTTGGTTTTGAGGTCATGGTTTCTATTGTTGGCCTTGGTATGATTACCACTATATTTATGACTTTTGGTACTCTTGTGACCATTATTATTGTTATTATTGTTTCATTGTTATGTCATTTGATTTCAATAATTATTTTATTACCAATTATGATGAGGGGAAACATGTATTTGATTATCCAAATAAGGATTGAAAGACAAAGAATCACTAGGTATACCTACATTTTATTGCTTTGGTGGCTATGGCCTTATTTGGGATACAACGAGTAATTGTTCACATTCATATTCATTTATCCTTTTTTATTATGGTAACCATTTATATATTTGATTATAATATACACCCAATAATGTTATTACAATAATTAGTATAATATACTATCAAAATTTTATCTCCCTCCTTCTATTTTCTTCTTTCATGTTGGTTTTCTAGCTAGATGGTCATGTGGTTGACGATATACAATATAATTTATTCCAAAAGGTTACCAAAATCCATTTTTATGAATTTATTTTATGATTTTGGTTATGATCATATAGATCTATTGATTATATTTTTATTCATCATTGATATTGAATAGTTCCTACAAATGGAAAAAATATTGTCATAAGGCTACTTAGATACATCTCCACATCCAATTAAGTCTATTTATTTAATTCACTCCTATAGAATTCCTATGAGAAACACTATCTTGAGGAACTCAACATCCAAAAAAAAATTAGGACCTTTGTAGATTGAATTAAAATATCTCCATATTGTCTTCCAATTATTCATCCTTTTTTTGTGACATTAATAAAATTTCATATCCACAAGGGTCTTTACCTTTTAAATAGTCTTTATAGTCGCTAAGAAATTTATCCTTCATATCCTTCCATATAATCACACTATATTTTAATAGGACCATGAACCATCGAAGATAATATCTTTTAAGGTGGATCGAAAAAACATTAAATTTTATGCATCTTGATTATAGTTATAATTCTGACACATGACATTAAAATCAAAGAGAAATGTATAAGGATCATCAATTTTCATCTCCTAAAAGTTAGGTAATACTAATGGGGAATTGTTTTCAAGGGTGAAACACATTTTGGGTTTCTGATATTGAATTAAAATGTGTAAGGTTCAATAATGGAGACTTATCCTTCAAGGTTTTCCTTGATGTTTCACACTATTCTCATTTTGATATGCTCTACATTTCACTTCTAAAAATACTTGTCAACTTATGTATCCAATAATAAATAAGGGATCACACTTTTGGGTGATGACTATAGCTTAATATGGGTCTTTTTTTTTGTTTTTACTTGAAAAAAATGGAACTTTTGAACAATATTTTAGTCAATGGGGAGAGGTATTTTGGTAATTTTACTAGTTTTGAATGTTTTTATGGAGATTTTTGGGAGAAGTAAGATATTTTGGATATTAATTTATGTGATTGATTAGGGGTATGAATTCATGATTCCTTTATATTGAGTGTCCAAATATTTACTCTTTTTTAAGGATGTGCATTTCTTGGGAGTTATAGGATCCTCTTCTTTTTCTTATCCACTAGCTTTAGCTCTATCCACTAGTCTTGCTAGAATTCTCTCTTTTGTGGTGTCCTATAGTAAGTATTCAAAATGTGTTGTATTTGGTGTGACAAAATACATTATTATTTTAATACTTGTGAATAATTATATTTAATACATACCTCTATTTCTAGTCTTGCATTAAATTTCAATATATTTGGCCCGAATATACCCAAATGATCTCTTTCACATTTCACACAACAAATCAACTCTCTCTCTCTCTCTCTCTCTCTCTTCTTACTCATATATATTTTACAAAAAATATACTAATATATGATATAGAAAAAAATAATGTAAGTCATTTAAGAATCATGAAAAAAATCTTAGCTTTGTTAATAATCCCAATACTTGAGACCTACCCTGGGGAAAAATATAAAACATGTAGGTGATTGCATTTACTTGTTGATACATGAATGTATGTTTTGACTAGGTTTATACATTATATATGAAATAATAGGATTATTTATTATTTGAGTGACTAATTATTTATATAATGATATGTATAGGAAATGAAAAACATAACTTGAAGTGAAATTTGAGCTAGGGCAAACAAAAGTGCTAAAATTTAAATCATACTTGAAAGTAAACATGTAAGCTTCCCATAAAACTAAAATTGAATAATTCATGAAAATCAACATAATTAAATCACTTTTACCTAAAAATTAAATCAATCATTCACACTTATTTGAAAAAAAATCAAACATTCAACATTTAATCTAGTTGAAATGAACTTGTAGAAATGACATTTCTAACAAATAATGTAAACTAATGTTACAAATGGGAGTCTACACAATCCATTTTCATGAAAAATCCATTTTTTTATTGGATTTATCCTTGAATCCCCTTCTCTAATTTATAAAAATGCTCTAGGCATACTTATATTAACATCGAAATATGATTACATAAAAACAAAATAATTTATTTGGATTTGATTATTATTTTCAAATAATGGATTGAATGATAAATTACTAAGTTCTATCTAACTATAAATCCTACATATTCTTATTTAAATAATATAAGGAAAATTTTATTATTATCCTAACCATAAGTTTTTACAAATATAATCCATTTTTTTTAAATTTGATATGGTAAAAATATAGGTTTTATAGGGACCTATAACTAAGAGAGTTCAATACAAGAGTTTAAATGGGCCAACTAAGTCCGAGAAACCAAAAAAAAAATAGTACTTAAAAATTTTGTAGAAAATAGGAAAAATAAGCAAAACTAGGAGGCATGTCCCTCCAAAGGGTTTTCAACTTCAGCTTCAACAGAGTCCTTTAACTGGATGGTCGGTTTGTATTTAGATACTTTGGCCTAGGTACAGTTTTTGGGACCTTCAACTGCTTCACAAAAATAATCCATAGCTAAGATATAAATATAATATTAAAATATAGAATATATAAAAGTAAATAAAATTCTAAAATAATCCTTAAGATCTTTTATGAAAATTTGGTCAAATGAAAATGAAGATGTAAATATAATTCACATCCATCTTCCAATTGACAATGTCCTTGGCTTCCTTATTACATTAAAAAACTAACTCCTTAATCTTATTATGACATGGTCCCATCTTACCCCATAGCAATATTGAGGAAAAATTCATAGAAAGCATATGAGTGATACATATGTGGCTATGGAAAAGTAAAGTTAGTGGATATGGATTTGAAAAAAAAATTTATTGAACTCATCATAGCTAACATAATGGTTATGGGAAACAACACTTAGTAAATATAGATATGGGTCATTTTAAAAAGAGATAGAACAAAAAATAAAATCATGCATACTCATTTAATCCATGTTGTACCTAAAATTTAAATTCATAATTTTTTTTTTCTAATTTTGGTACCAAAATGAGTCCTTCATTCCAAATTCCAACTTTTCCTAAAAAATTGTCTTTCCATACTAAGCCACTTTTATAGAAAATAAAAATATACTTTTTGCTCCCTATAGACCCAAGAATTTGAGTTGACCTAATATTTTGGGTGTGATAGATGAAAAATCACAATTAAACTATTCCATACCACATTTTTTAGGTGAGGCTAACCCGACCCTCTAAGGGCATCAAATGTGAGAACATGTAAAAGAAGAAGATTGATGTGTTTTCACATCTAGCATGCCCAATAGATTGGGCTAATTTAATTGTGAGGGTGCATAAATAATATGCACAAGGAAAATAATTTATGAGAAATTCACACTAATATATGATTTGTTTGTTATAAATGTGAGGGTCATGTTCTCATTAGAAAAAAAACACTATTCACACCTAAAGCTTTCATCCCATATACTTGCAATACACAAAATATTTATTGTTGTATTGTTTGAGATTTTTGGAGAGGCTTGAATCATCCAAAACATAAGAAACATTTTATCTCTATATGGTTCTCAACTATATCTTTTTCTTAGGATTTTGAGTTAGTTTAGGGATATTTTCAAACAAATGGATTATTGACATACCCTAGTTACAAAAAGAATTTTGAAGCTCCTATAGGCTTATAAAAGGGTGTTATAAGGTGAAATTAACATTTTCATGACCACTATCCCATGTTATTCACACATGTATGAGTATTTTATTCCTCCAATCCCTTAAAAAATCTCAAATTTCTTGTTGAGGATGCATTTCATGCTAAAAGGGAGTGAATTTTAAGTTCAAATGCATGGGTTTCAAACCCATAGTTGTCCTTGAGACTGATGCCTAAAATATATGACTTTGAGATTTTGAAAATTAATTTGGAATATTTTAAAAGAGGATCAATGTATAATCACCTATTTTTGTGGATACCCTATTTTTACAATGCAGTCTCCAAGAAGTTGTTGATTTTATTGTTCATCTCCAATGTAAAATCTAGTGTTCAATTTCTTGTAACACTACCATACAGATACTTAGGTTATGGGTCCATAGGAGATGTAGTTATGTCCAAGATAGAAATATAATCCATTAATATCATTTTTTAAATTTTGCCTTAGGATATTTGTTCAAAGATGATAAAAAATATTACAAAAGATCATTGGGATAAAAAACTTGAGCAACACATCTTGACCATGAATGCTAGATTGTTGAAACATAAAAGGAGAGGCATATAAAATCTTCCCAAGAATGTATTCAAGTCATGTTTCAAGGAATAATTGTTAGATATGATTACCCTCCTCAACAAGGTATAAGGAAACAAGATCACATTAGATTTTCATCCTTAAATGTTCTTGTCCATGAGCATATTTTAAGTTATAAATAAATTCATTGATTGGGATAACATCATCAGTGATTGTTTTCATAGGAAAATGATAATAATAAATGTCACAACAACATTTTATTTGAATTCATACTTGTCCCTGGTAGCTCTTCCTATGTTTCATGTTATATTCATAAGAAAAATTTGTAACTATAACCAAAGTGCACGAGTGTTATCCACAAATAATCCTAGAGGAAAATAAAAAAACATTTCATATATTTGAATGATGATTTATACATGAGGGTATATTGATCATTTTATGAGGAATAGGGAACAAATATATTTGAGGAAGGTACCAACCTCACATGGAATACATGAGTTACTTCATCTAGTTCCCTAAATTCACCTACATAAGGGTACATGTGTTTAAAGGATTCCCATTTAGACTCTCAATAATTTTGAGTGACAAGAACCTATTGATATATTTTTTTAGGTAGATATCCAAGGTTCAAAAAATGAGTAGAAGTAGGCACATGGTGTGAGTGGTTTTTCCAATAACACTCAGTCAATATACCTATTGAAGCACCACAAATGATAAAAATATTGAAATAAAAATATTCATTTGCAATCCCATTCTTATAAAATTAGAGTTTCATTAGAATAATAAGGGATATATCAAATCCCACCTCATGATCGATATGACATGTGCCTCATTTAGATGACAACTAGGAAAATTATTTAGATAAATATGAGGTAAGAAGAAGGTATTGGGGTTGACTAATATTTCATTAGATTAGATATTTAACCACCACATTAGTCCTTTAAGTAATGGTGTATGATGGTAATATATTTATATATCTGATATATATAAATAAGTTCGTATTAATAGCATTGCCCCATATAAATTAGTCTTCCTAAGAAATTACTAACCTATAGTTTTGAAATAAGATAATACTCAATAGGTCAATGGATTAGTTCAATAAAAAAATTTAAAATATCATGTGATAAATTGGTTTGTGTAAGTTTATGTCATTATTTCCTCACAAAAATACCACTACACATACATCTAGGGTGATTGGAATTGTAAATATTGGTCCCATCTCTCATCCAATAGTTACCGTTGGTTATGATGGTGATAAAAAAGATCCAAACCAAGTGTTTTTTAATTAAAACTTTTAGATTTCCCTCCATAGTGGTGAAATCAAACTTTAAGAGTCCTACTCACCCATATTAAACACCCCCTCAAAGTGGTGTAAAAGTTATTACTTAGATAGGTGTTGCTTCTCTTTTGATTGACAACACCATGTAGAATAAAATTTCTTCTTGTCAAGGAGTAGATCATTCTACTATTTTCATGAAAAATCATAGAATTTCTCAACAACTTTTTACTTATCCACTCATTTCATATTCTCCTTAAATACATCTTCCTTCTCATTCCACACCACCATGGATAAATAATCCACATAAAGCTTCAAGAAAATAGGTGGTAAGTTTCCAATGATGTAACCACTATTAGGAAGGAAGAATAATATAATTGATAAGACATTACTATATTTTTTATAGTGGAAGATGTTATGAACACACTACATTCAAATAAATAAAAGACCACATCTAGGTTGGTTTTTGATCCCTATAAGATTGAATTTATGGAATTTTGATGTAGCCAAAACTAGAAGTCTCAATTAAAATATGTCATAGACCAAACATTCCTAAAAATACAAAATGGAAAAGTTTATAAAATGCATTAAACACAACTCAAATATTCATTATATTTCAACAACATAAGATACATTAAACACGGCAATAAAAATGTCATTGCAAGCTCATAATGAGATGTGTTACAACATTAGATATGGAGATATATGATTGTTAACTTAGAGTACTTTCAAGTGTAGCCCTAACTATTAGACAATTACTTAGAAGTATACTTTAGATCCAATACTCTAGTCAATGGCCCTTTCTCAAGTAAACATTAATGATTAAATAGTCTTAATATCCACCTACTTACATTAAGTACTTTACACCTAGTAAAATATTTTAACACACCTCAATACAACACAAATATTAAATGTCTCTCATAATTTCAAGGCACCAACATGTTATAGCTTAAAACATCAGTACATACTACATCATATGAAATATTAAATAAATCAATATCATATTTTTGTGTCTTTTGAAATTAAATTATAAATAGTTGGCAACAGATCCTTTCCTAACACATCAAAAAGATATATGAACACAAACCAAGTGTGTAGAAAAAATGTGCACAGAGTCACGAGAATTCAAAATGAACACATTTACTAAAAACCCTTACATTATTATCCTCATGCTTTGTCAACAACATTACTACATGTTACAACACATGCCCAAAATGAGAATAAAGTTATTTCATGACTAACATAGTGAAGAACAAACTCTTCCAAAAAATATCATCAACTCTATTTCTTCTATGGTGAAGAACCAAAATTTGTAAGGATCCAAATGAATACTCTATTTTTCAATAAGATATCAAATAATTATAAAAAATTTACATAAATCATAGCAAGACTATGCTTAAAAAAATTATAACACTATTTATTGCACAAATATTTACAAAATTATTTAGATAAATAAAATTTACAACTATGCATGGAAACATATTTGTGAAACATTAAAAACATATGCATGCTCGTAGACTATGTAATATTACATAAGAATTGTGTGCACTCAAATGTGGTGAAAAAAATCTAATAGGATTTGCACACAACATAGGATTTGTGAAAAATTATAACAAAGACATATGCATAATAATATAATTATGAAAATAAAACTTAGACAAATTTCCTATACTATTTTTTTTTTGTTGATGCAAGACTGCATGTGAACTTGGATGCTTTTTCATCATACACATTCGGTAAAAAAGAAACATGAGCTCTTAATCACATGCCTTCAAGGAGATTTTTTATTGGTATTCATTTTTTTCATCTTTGGTTTCACTTATCCATGTCACATCTTATATTTCCTAGCCTTTCCACTTTACTAGATATTCTATATACTTTTTCTCTTGTGCAGTCTTTCCAACTCATGTGTCAAACACTTGTTCTAATTGATCAAAAAAAAAATTATAGATTTTAAATCTCTAATATATTTATTTAGAATCAAAAATTTCACTTTCATCACTCTATATTTCATTATATGTACACAAATAAGACACATAAAAAAATAAGCGATATGTGAATCTCTTCATGTAACTCTATCTCATATGCATTCTATGAAAAAAATTGTAACACTTTACATCGACCAATATTTTCCCATTTTAACTTAATTCTCCTTTTCAAAACTCTCTTTCCTAAAGTGTGCTAAGAATAAGTCTCCAATTTTATATTCTACTTCTATTTTCTTCATATTTGTGTGTTGTTTTTATTGCACACTATTTTTCTTTTAATTATTCATGCACTTGTTTGTGCACTTCTTGAATATGCTTGACAAAATCCTCTGCTTTGGAATTTTTTATTTTATCACTTTTCATGTTGTGTATCCACACAACTTGTCTTAAAATTAACCCATAAAAAAATTAAATTGTGTCTTCCCTATACTCCTATTCATTGAATTGTTATACGAAAACTTAGCATATGCCAGAACTCATCTTAAAATTGACCCATTAAATTTTAGAAATAATGTCTTCCCTATACTCATTTTAATTGAATTATTATATGAAAATGTTGCATTTGCTATAATATTATACCATTTTATCATATTCACTTCAATTAAAAACCTTAATAGATTACCCAAACTTATGTTTACTACTTCTATCTATCTATCTATGTAAGGATGGTATATAAAAATGAACTAAAATTTTTTGTTCATATTCCTCCACAATATTCTCTAGAAATGTCCAAAAATTTTGACATCTTTTTCTATTTCTATGTTACATATAAAAACATGCAACCTTACAATTTCCTTGAAAAAAAGTTACTAATATTTGTTGCAACACTAGTATTTTTAAAAGAAAAAATGTGCCATGTTTGAATTTTTTTATAAAATCATAAATATTGAATCATTTCATCTTTGTGTTATAGGTAAATATAGAAAAAAATCCACACATATATCCTACTACAGTTTATGGAATAGGCAATAGTTGATACAGTCTTGCATTCTAACTTCTCCTTTTTACTTGTTGGAAAAATTTACACTCCTAAACATATTTGTGCACATCCATAATCATTCATAGCCAAAAATAATTTTCCATTACTTGTGGTAATTTGTTTTCATAACCAAAATGACTTGACAAACCTCCACTATAATTTTACTTAATCAAATTCTCATGCATTGAACCTCTTAATGTACACAATTACACTTTTTAGAACAAAAATATGTCATTAATGAAATAATGTAACCTTGATGTTATGTCGCCACTCACTTTATCTTCACATATTTTCCATGCTTCCTAAAAATAATCATCATTTTCAAAATTTTCCTTCATAAGAACAAACCCTATGACTTTCACTCTCAATTAATTCAATAAAATAATTATGTATTTCACTGCATCTACTACTCTATTTGAATTTATACTCATATGCTTCAACAAGAAAGAATAACAATGTAGGAATTCAACCCACTTCATATTTATTTGATTTAAATCACTCTAACTATCAATGAACTATAATTCTTGTTGGTTTATACATAATACAAAATCCTTATGCCAAAAATAATGTCTTGAATCTTTGACACTTGCACAATTGCATAAAACTCTGATCATTCACTAAATATATGTGTTTTTCATCATATAAATAATAACTAAAATATGCAATACATATTCCTTATTTATGCAATACTTTTTTGATTTATATGCCACTTGCATCACAATCTACCTCAAATCACTTAAATAAATATGAAAATGACAATGCTAGATACTAAATTATCTTCTTCTTCAATAGTTAGAAACTATGTTTTGCTTCCACTATCCACACAAAATTATTTATATCATTGTGCATCACATCACCGATAACTACACATGTCCCATTAAAAATATTGATGAAATTCATATTAAAACTCATCAATAAATGAAATTGTTTACTTCAAATGTACTCTACGATGATAACCAGTATAGTATAGTTCACACCTTCTATGAATCCATTTTCAACCATTCTTGAGAAATTAAAAATCCCAAGTGTATAGATTATTTTTGCATGAAACTATCCATTTTTTCAAATTTATAAGAAACACTTCATCTCACAACTTCTCTGGTACTTTTTGCAAGTGTTGTAGTTTTTATTCCTCTATTATAATAAAAATAAATGTCATCAATAATATAGTGATAAACTTATCGAAAAATGGATTGAAAACTTTGTTCATCAATATCATGAATGTACTTGGTGTACTAGTTGACCCAAATCACATAACAAACTACTCATATAATCCTTATTGTGTATTGAAGGTTATTTTCTACTCATCACATTCACTTATGAAAATCTAGTGATATCCACTCTTCATATATATATATATATATTCATGAAGTATCTCACTCTGCTCTAGTAATCTGTTAAATCATCCATGTACGACAATGGAAACCTTATTGGGTCAGTTGATCCAAAGTCAATTTATTTGTATTTGGTTTATTATTATTAGTTTGCTTAGTGTGTTAGTAGGGTACATACACCCCTTTCATTATATTAATTCTAGGTAAATTAATAATATTACTAGTAAATAAATGTTAGTAAGTTAATTGGGTCCCATAGTGGAACCACCTCGAGAAAGCCTTTATAAGTGTTAGATTTGTAACTATTTGAAATAATTGATAAATTACATTATGTGAAGTTTTTTTGAAATTTATAATGTAGTTTTTACATTTACGACCTATAGGAGCAGTCCCAATAGTGGTATCAAACCCTAGTTTGTCATGTAAAAGAGGAAGCCATAAAAGGAATGGAAGATAGATCAATTTATTTGCCAATGGAGTATGATGATTTGAATAAGGCATTTAGGTAATACATTTCATTAAAAAATAAATCCCTATGAGTCCAAAATATCAAATCTATACATTTTTTTGCTTACATATGCCCTAAAAATCAATCCACATCATACTTGTATGGTCTAAGTGAAATATAAGAAGCATTTGAAGCCATTTCACAATCATTGATTCCTTTTGTATGGTTTAGGAAGCATTTTACATAGTTTAAATTAATTATAATTAAAATCTATCTACCCTAAGATTTTGTACTCCCCTTATGGCCTATAATCAAATATTTCTTTCTTAAAATAATTTGACACAGACCAAACTTCATATGCCTTCATATAATTGGTTTACATGCTCTAAAAACATTATATTGTATGGCCTTGAAAATTAGAAACCCTAGTCTGTGAATTTTATGTCCCTTTTATAGCTTAGGTAGAGTTAAATGGTGTATTTATGTATGGATTTGAAACCCCTATTTAAGAAATAAATCCATTTGTACGGCCTATCCATGAGCCATTTAGTCCAAAGATGTAGTAATGGCAGTCCCATATATTCAAAAATTGATATATATGTTTTTTTTTACTACTATTAAGCTTAACTTTTTCCAACAATCTTATTTAATTTGCCTTATATGGTTTTTACCATTATTTTATGCAGTTGTACAAATTTGTAAGCAAAGATGTAGTTTGTAGCAACAATGTGGTTCTTTTAATACCCCATGGCATGATGTAATAGTGAATATCATTCCAAGCACAAGTATAACACAATGCAACTTTAAACATTTGCTTTTATTTTTCATACTCCAAAGTTTATGTGGTCCCCACAGACAAAAGTTCCTATGAATTTTTCATGTGCAATTAAATAATAGGGTAGAATATTTTAGATGCATAATTTTTTTGGGGGAAAAATATGGAAAATATAGTTTCAAACAATTATTTTGCATATATATTTCAAAATTACTTGTGGGGAAGTTAGAAAATAAGTTTTTGTAAGTTACTTGCAAAGGAGACATCCCAAGTTCAAAACATCTTAGGTTCAAAACCCCACCAGAGTATTTTTTTGGTCAACCTATTTTTGACCAAAATTATTTGAAGATTTTTTTTAAAATATTATGTTTAAAAGTATTTTTGTAATTGGAGATACAAGGGTGTACTTTTGATGACTTTCGACACTTGCAACACTTTTTATGACTTTGCATCTAGTCACTATATTTTTACAAAGGTGTTAGTGTGACTAGTCAATATCTATGTTTTTCGATGTTATAAAGACATAAGAATGGTAAATTTTATTATTTGAATCTTATTTATATGATTTTAAAATCAAATTTATTGAAAATGATGTTAAAGGTGAATTTTGAGTGGAAACTAACACCTTAAAAATGAACAAATTTATCATTTCATATCATGTTTGTGATATTGGAGTTATCACCAAAGCTTTTGACAACATGTATTACAAATCCATTAAGATAATTTTGATTTATAAAGTTTAAGAATCAAAATGGAGGTTGTAGGATCTATCGAAGGTTGAAGGAAAATTTCCCTTCTCCAGTTATCCATTCTCTCAAAGTTTGGTCAAAATATTGAATAGCATTTTTGGTAACATTAGTGTCATTTTTATATTTGTTATTGCTTTCAATGTTGGTTTGATTCAATTCATTAATATTAATGATGAGGATTATACATAGTAGTTTTGATTTGATTTTTCACTTCAAGGTCTTACCTCTTTCCTGATAGGGGGAAGATATTGCATGGCCTTAGATCAATCATCGATGATTTTATGATTTGATAGTACCATAGTGTTCATCAAAGGTCTATCAATATTTATTGGGAATTATGGAGATGTGTCATACATAATATTTAATATTCACTTAGATAGGTTTATGTGTGACACCTTACCTAGATCAATGTGGTTGAATAGGCCTTGATCATGTTCTATTATAATACAATACAAAATGGCTAAAGGGGATGAGAAAAACCTTGATCATGTTCATCATTCATGTCACAACTCATGGGGTAGATGGATTTTTGGAAGTAACATCACTTGATCAGTGTCATGATGTATAGTGTGCCATTTTTAAGTATAATAGATACTTTTTATGAGTTCGTAGTTATATCTCTAGATCATTTTTTATTCCCATTTTTATATTAGGGGGTTTTTTGAGACGGTTGATCCAAAGTCATTTTATATTTATTTAGTTTATTAGTGTTATGTTACTTAGTGTGTTAGCAGGGCACATGATTAGTAGTTGATTCACAATTAGATATACTTCTCTTGATCAAAATGAAAAAGGAGAGTTACCATAGACTTGTACCTTCTACCTCATTTAAATGTCAACTCAAGGACATAGACTTGATAGAATGATGTCACTGTATGTTCACACTCAATCTTCCAATTTGAACTTTTTCTAAGTGTTATCTAAGATGTTGAATTCATGAAATAAATGAAATGTTTGAAATTAAAAATAAACATAACACTGTGAAATAAATGCTTATGCATTAGAAGCTTCCTTAAACAAATCTAAGAAAGAATGTAAATCACATAATTTAGAAATGAAACACACAATGCATAAAGAAATCAAATAACATGTTTAGCTATTAAAATGGGTTGGATTATTTCCATAGACTTCCAAAGGGGGCCCTTCCTCCTTCCAAATTTAGCTTCAATCCTTCCTCTCACAACACTTAATTGAACTTATAAATAGTTGTTCATATTAATAAAAAAAATGTAGCAATGAATTGTTATAGGAAATTATAATAATAGTTGCTTAACAAAATGTACTTTTGATCATCTCTAATCAACATCTACTATATATCAACTCTGCTACTACATATATATATCCCACAGAGGTGATTTTTTTATATAAAATAATATATATATTCTAATATAAGATACATTTGAATTAGGATAACCGAAATTGGCTACTTTTTCTAAAGATGTCTTTATAAAAATTCTGCAACATTTCTGTAGAACAAACAAAATTATTTTAGTCTTCAACCACTTCCTTATTGGGCTCCAATGAGGATATGGTTATTTATATGATTTGGTTGGAAGAGGAATCAAAATATGTTCATTCGTGGCTTTGGTCATGTAGTGGTTATAGGATAGTCTATGTAATGAGATTTCTTTGCTGCAGGACGTTCCATGTTATATACCTATCTCTCCAAAATATCCTTAAAGCACATTATAGAAAAAACATCCTAAAAAATAGATAACCATCATATATTTAATTATAATACATAATTCTAACTATTAAAAGAGTATAGAAACATAATTCTATTTAAAATATTTTGACTATATACAGAAGGAAACTTATAGGAAAGCATTCAGAAGCATGGTTAACAAGTAGGATGAGTACAATAGATGAACACAAGAACATAAAATTTTTGGGCCTCATCACACCCCCCAACTTAAGATCTTGCTTAACCTCAATAAATAAACTTTTTCATTCCCATTTAACAAAGAACTCTAAGATCCATGTGATCTATAACACCACTAGCAAGGTGAGCATAGAATTTGCACCTTTATTCAAATAGTAGCCAAAATTTGACTTCCTTGGCTTCATTCATTGGGGCCTTATCCTAAAAGTCTAAAATAATATACCAAAACAAAGGGGGTTATAACTTTAGGTTCAAAAATTGAGATCCCATTTCTCCTACAATAAAATATATTTTGTGATCCTATTAAATGCTACATTCAAGTTAAAAGGGGAATATGGCTTTCTCTTTTTCAATGTAGGAGTCAACTCATTCCATCATTCATTATAGGATTCTCTTATAGCAGGACAAGTAGAAGTTCTCAATCTTAATTAAAAATCTTGGGCTTCATCATAATTTTTCACAAACCAAGCTTTGACTTTTTGTTTCAACATGATATTATTCCATTCAGCCAATACAACATTGGGTGCTATTGATTCTCTCCTAATAAGCAACTAGCTTTCATTCTCATTTTTCCTATATTTAGCTACTTCTCTTCCTCCTCTTTTCTCATTAAACAAATATGATGAAAATGCATTTAATTAGACATCTCCAACATATATATTAGGGTTTCACTCTCTGTCATAAGGAACAACATAATTGTGAAGGTAGAACTCACATAATTATGCTTGTTCTTCCTATGAATTTTCTTTATAAATAGAAAAAAAGGAAAAGGGGATCAATGTCTTCATAAGGCATGTCATAATAAATTCTCATAAATTTTAACTTATGTCATTGCTCTTCAAGGTAAATTGAATAAACTCTTGTAGGAAGCCTATAGTCAAGGAGTTCTTGGGTAAGACTAGCCATATCTTCAATATTTTGCTTCAATTTGGATATTCTCTCTTCCTTCAACTTCTTTCAATTTCTTATTTTCTTTTATTAATTCCTTTAGAATTTTAGACTGACTATCCATCTAATTCATCAATTTAGAATATATTTCAAACAAGGAATGATACCTAACTTCTTAGGTGGTTTTAGGTTCTTCCTATTGATTTATCTCTACAAAAGGTTGTGAAATAATGACTACATGATGGTATTTGATAAAGGATTGTAGCTAAGAAGCTGTTGTAGCAAGTGCATCCAGTCCTCCTCTAGACTGATCTGGTATATTTTTTATTAATCACTATTTTGTGTAGGGATTTCTCCAAAGTGGGAAATTTTATTTGTACAATAGGTTGCTCCAATTGTTTTGCTTCCTCATGTATTAGTTCCTCATGTAAATTTTCAAGATTATACTCTACTTATTCCGCCTCCTAATTGTATTCTAAAGAACATTATCCCTTATTTGTTTTATCCTCTAAAGATTCATCACCACTAGTAGTCTATTCTTCTTTAGATTCTTCATTATATTCAATAATAGAAGAAGGTTTAGTTCTCATTTTTCTTCTCAATCTATGGGATCTATGCAGAGTAGAGATTACCTTGGCCTTTGTGGGAGAAGGTGGAAGTTCCTTCTCATACTCCTCTAAATTAAGCCAAAGAATGAGTTTATTCTTCTTTATAGATTCCTACCTATGGAAGTCCTTTATTCAATCCTTGCTACGTGCTCTTGTGTTACTTTAGGAAGGTCTCCTTCTAGAGGTTCTTGTGTGGTTGTAGGAAGGTCTTATGCTATAAGTTCTTGTGGAGCTGCAAGAAGGGCTTCTTCTGATCTCTATTCTTCAACCTCCAATTTCTCTTTTATTTCATTTCCTTTTCTATCACTTTCTACATTTCCTAGTACTTAGAGAAATTCTCTCCAACTTATGTTGGGTCTAGTCCTTTGCAAATAGTCTTGAACAATCAAAGAGATTAAACAATGATGGGGAAGAGCTTTGGAATTAAATTTTTGAAAATCCTTCAACATTTTTGTGATCATGTAGAGCAAGAAGTTGGGAATGTTTATCTCTATTATTTGCTATGAATTATTCATGAACTTGAAGTGTATGCCATGCAGTATGGAATATCTCCCTTTGTAAGTGAACTATTTGTAGATAAACTCAACAGCTTTGGCCCATCTTACCAGTAGAGATAACCATGTGGTGGCTTGCTTTGAAGTTTCCAAGCTTTCATTTCCTATGATGAATTTTTTCCTCTCTACTTTGGCATCAAATTTTTCTTGTAATGCCTCTCCTATTCATGGTAGTCCCATTACACTACTAATGATGGTTTCTTTTAGTTTTATTTCCATTCCCTTTACTATTTCCAAGTTATTATGCAATGTACCAATGAATTATTTTGCAATTCCTTCATCTAGGGCCTATATCCTCTTAAAATATTATGCCCATCCTATATTCTAGAATAGGGCCAAGATTTTTGGGTTATTGGTTAAAGGGGTGATATCAAGTGGTTCATGTTTTAGAAAGTCCCCTCCCATATTTTGAGATGAAATTTGAGTTGTAGGTTGTGTTTTTGTACTAAGGGTTTTATAGATTTGGTGAAATTTTTGCAATCTTTTTTACTTTGGGAGCAAAATAATCTATATGAATTATGTAAAATCTCCCCCCCCTAACTTAAAATATCACTTTTCCTTGAGGTATAAAACCAACATATGAAAAATGGCTCGTGGTAATAGTAAAGGGTAGCAATAATAGTGCATCAAAGGTCACATTAATCAGCAAAGGAGGATATATGGCGAGTTGGCATGATGAGGAGAAGATATGTTAGTGTGTTAATAGCATTAGGTACTATCATCTTCATAATAATTAAAATGTATGACATGAAATAAATATAAAATAATTACTTTGTTATTTGTAGGAATATCTTTTATTAATGCACAAATGATGATACAAAGTGGCGGTCTTGGTGTTGTTATTGTTTGATTGGGAACAAAACATTTTGTGTAGAATAAAATGTAAGATGGAATGATAATAATACAACCTATAGCAAGAAATTTTTCCTATAGCAACAAGTTTTATCCTATAGTAGCAAGTTGTATCATGTGGTAGCAAGTTTTTATCATGTAGTAGTAAGTGTTTCATTGTGTAGCAAGAAGGAAAATGTATTTATGATCTAAGGGAATGAATCTACAAGCAAAAAAAATGAAAACAATTTTTTTTATTACAGTAGTGCCTTTTTCTCACTTTTTTTTAATGAATGTTGATCAACTAGTGACCTAGTTTTCTAAGACAACATTCATTAGCAATGCCTGAAGTTTTTCTTACTGAATTTTCTAAAAAAAATTCTTTTTCTTTTTTTAGATTGTTTGGTACAAACTCATCTGGAATCACAATAATCTAGGAGATAGGATTTTATTCAGCCTGAACCAAGCCATTATGAACAACTTGTTCTTGGCTATAGGAAGTTTTATTACTCTTATAAAATATTAGAGAAGGGTTGACAAAAATACCTTTCGAATGTAGGAAAAGGTTAATTTTCTTCATGAAGAAGAGATGGATGTTGTTCTTCAAGAATTTGGCAAGTAAGAGTTTCCTTGGAAAATAGTTTCTTACATAGCTTGAGCCTATGGACATTAACAAGTAGTCAAAACCAAACACAATCAATGGTCATGAGATTTATAGCTCTATTGTCAAAAACTCATTTAATCTCATAAGGCCCAAGCCATCTGGACTACAAATTTCCTTTAAAATCCTTGTATTTAGAGTAAAAAAGGAGTGCCTAGTCACCAGGTTGGAAATTCTTAGTCTTGATGTTCTTGTCATGCCAACCCACATGTTATCTTGCACTATTTTAGTGTGATAAAGTTTCCTTTCTTAGTTTATCAAGTGCATTCAGTTGCATGATCCTATCTTGTTGGGCTTGGAAAAGATCTAAGCCCAAATCAAGTGTTGTCCTTACTATTTTATGTTCAAACTTAATGGGTAGAACAAGATTTTTACCATAAACTTTTTCATATGGAGTGAAATTAGTTGTGGTTTTCCAAGTGATTCTATAATCCTAAATTGCTTCTAGAAGATGAGTTAACCAATCGTTTCTATACAGGCTAACAGTCTTAGTGAATATATTTTTCAATTCTCTATTTGTCACTTCCACCTAATCATTTGACTAAGGATAGTAAGGGGTAGACTATTTATGTCTAATTTCATATTGTTTTACCAAGTAAGTTGTGAGGTCTAATGTGAACTATGGGCCTTGGTCTATGACTATTTCTCTTGGTACTCCATATTTGGTAAAGATTTATTTATACAATAACTCAGCTACTTTCTCATCTCAAGCATGGGTTAAGGCTTTGACCTCTACCCATTTTGTGACATAATTAGTACACACCAGTATATACTCCTTGTTTTTAGATTTAGGATCAATGGGACCTACAAAATCTAGTCCCCATTTGTCAAAGGGTTCCAGAACAAGTTATGGATGTAATAACATTTCATCAAAGTGAGTCAATTTTTTCATATGTTAGTAGTGATCACATCTATGGGTATACATCATGGCATCCTTATGTAAATAAGGCCAATAATATCCATCAATGAGTACTTTCATGGTTGTTTGTTTGGGAAAAAATGACCCCCATAGGGTTCATCATGGCAGGCTCTGAGAATGTCATAAGCTTTATCTTCTCAGATACATCTTTTCATAATTGAATCTAGTCTAGTGATAAAGAGATATCATGTAATCCAAGAATAATATCTACTCTTTTGGATCAGATTTTATTTGTCCCTAGGTGAGAAATGTTGTGGTAGTGATCCTATAGAAAGATAGTAATATCTATGAATCAAGGAGATTGAATTGTTATAGAAAATAAATGTTCATTAGGAAAAGAACCATCAACAATAGGATTATGATCATCATTTTAAAACTAAGATAGAAAATATACTACTACATTATTCTTACCTAGTCTATCCATAATGGTAATATCAAACTCATGTAGCAAAAGCAACCAATAAATTATCCTACCTATTACAGTAGGTTTATTCATTAAATAGCTGATTATTGTATGATCTGTGTGGATGAATAGTTTGTAACCTATATGTAGTGTTTAAATTTTATGATGGCATATATGACAATAAGAAATTACTTCTCTATTATAGTGTATTTGAGTTCATCCCTTTAAAGATTCTTGTTGATAAAATAGATTTCATAACTCAATGATTCATCTTTTTGGCCAAACATAGCTCCTAAAGTGGTGTCAGATGCATTTGTGTGGATGTGAAAAGGCTTATTCCAATCAAGCCTTCTCAAAACAAGAGTTGTTATGCTAAGGTTTTTGAATTGATTAAAGGTAATTTGACAATCATTAGTCCATGTAAATTCAACATCATTAGTAATCAATCCAAATAATAAGTTGGTAATTTTACTAAAATATTTGATGAATCATCTATAATAACCAACATGTCCTAAAAATATTCTAACATCTTTCTTATTATTTAGTGTGGGTAGATACTTAATGATACTTATCTTTGTTGGTTCAACCTAAATTTTAGTAGGGGATATGTGATGCCCCAACATAATCCATTTAGTCATAAGCATGTAACACTTATCATTGATCAAAGATAATTGGTAGTCTTAATAATGTTGAATAACTTTCTTCAAGTTGGTGAGCATTTCTTTGAATGTCTATCCATAGACAGTGAAATCATCCATGTAGATTTCAACATAGTCATAGGAGAGATAAAAAATATGCTCAAAATAACCCTTTGAAAAGTAGTTGGGGCATTACAAAGGCAAAATGATAAGATGGCATAGGCATAGGTTCCCCAAGGGAAAGTAAAAGTGGTTTTCTCTTGGTCTTATGGATCAATTTGTATATGATTATAACCACTATAGTTGTCTAGGAAGGAAAAGTACTTCTTCCATACTAATGTATCAAACATTTGATCAATAAATGGAAGGGGAAAGTGATCCTTCCTAGTAGCAGCATTCAATTATTGATAGTCAACGTAAATATTCTATTTTCCCTTTTTATTAGGGATAATGACTAGGGGAGAGATCCACTGGCTATCTGAAATAGGATAAAAAAACCCTGGATCCAAAAGTTTTTTCAACTTAGTTTTGAAAATATCTTTAACTATAGGATTCATTCATCATTCGAGTTGGTGAATAGGTTTGCATTCTTATTTAATGTAAATGTGATGCATGCATAAATCTAGGGGTATTCCTCTCATGTCTTGGTAATACCAGGCAAATGTTGTTGTGTGTTTCACAACATTATAAGTAACTGACTTTCTTATGGGGGTGTTAAGGAGGTGCTGATGTTGAGAATTTTGTTTGGTAGAATGTCTAATTTCTTTGTTAAATAAAGCATGGTTTCTATGTTGGTGATTAAAAGAGCATAACTACATTTATGGGGAAGCAATTAATGTAATCTCCAAATGTCTCTTTTGGTTTCAACAAGATCATTCTCAAGAAAGGTATTATAAAGAGGGCATGGTGTATATTCCAACAAGTTTATGGCTACAAGATCTTATTGATAAGTGTTTTGTAGGATACCAGTAAGGAAAATGTCTTCTTCTTGTGCCTATAAATTTGGACTCTAGTCAATTGTATAGAGAGTCTATAAGGAGATATCTTCTTTAAATTCATCAATCCAATGGGTTGGGCCATCATTTTGGGAAGGCTGCATTGGTGGATACAAAACCAATTTCTTGGTATCATTTCCATTGGAAATCAGCATTTTTCTAGACCTACAGCCAATAAAAGCATCAATAGTAGCCAACCATGGGTGGTCAAGAATAAGAGGATAACCCCCAAATTTCTCTTTGGTTGTAGGATAATAAAGTCTATTGGATATTTCCAAGAGTCCATAGTGATAACAAGGTCCTCAAAAATCCCCTTAGGCTTAACAATCAATCTGTTAGCCATTTGGAGGACATTGGGTATTGGATGGAAAGTGATAAGTTTTAGCTATTGCATGGTCTCCATGGTCATCACATTGATGATTGCACCTAAATCAATTAAAGTTTTGGAGATGAGTTATTCATGGATGCTAACATTAACTACAAGACTTCTCAACATAATATTTATTATTTGTCCAATGACCTAGACTATTTTATGATCCTTCTTCTTTCTTCTCATTTTTTCAAACATAGCTCTCTAACAACTTTAGTTTAGATAGGAACATCCTTTATTTCTTAAAAAATTAGGATTTTTATGCACATATTCTTTATTTATCTTAAAATATCTAATTTAGGCTCTGGTTCAGGACATGATATGTTTAATCTCTCTAGAAAAGGAGGATTGTCAGTTGCTTTTTTATTTTCTAATAGAATTGGCTCAAGATTAGTTATGGGTGGCTATGGATTAGTATGGAGTGGAGCTGGTTCAATGTGTTTTGTGATTATGGGTGAGGTGTGTTGTGGAATAACATGACTTGAGCAAAGTTGAACTTGATTAATATCCATGGTTTATGTTGGATATTGCATTATTTCAATGGATTGTGTTGGTTGAACCAACTTATTAGTAGGATTAGAGATGGGTTGGGTGGGTAATTGAGTGGTTCAAATAGGTTGTTGAGTGTTTGGCATTATGTCCTATTGTTATTATGGTTTTTGTATTTGTTTGGGAAATCCTTAATTACCTCTCCATTGTTGTTGTCATGGATTAGAGGGAAATAACCATTGTTGGTTTTGGAATTTCCTTGGTTGAGGTTGTTGTCCATTTTATTTCATCTATAACTGATTATGGGGTAGTTGTCAACTTGTTTGAGATCAATTTTGATTGGGTATATTCATCCAAGAACCATATTGAAGATTATTTAAGAATTGAGAATTTTTAAGCATAGATTTTGATGACATACTTAGTCTTTATACCCATGATTTCCATTGAGCCATGAAAAACACTTGATTCTCATCTTCTCGTATGACATGCAGCTCCACTATCTCAAGATTATCTTCGATTATGTTGGCTACCTAATATTTCATAGAATGGTATGTGAAATCCACCTTCTTTTTTTGCATTTAGGGTAATAGGTGGCTAAGGCTTTCTCAATTTCTTCTTACTTCCTCTATGTATGTAATGTATCAAGTTGAGTAGCTAAGTGGCTGATAATGTCTTGCTTCATGTCCTAGAGTAGGTTGCTAACTTCACCTTTAGATAGTCTTACTATAGATGCTAGAGGAAGGGTTCTGACCTTACTTTTATTCATGGTTTATCTAGAGTAGTTTGTACATAAAACTGTTAGTTCATCAAATGACAATATATAAACATCACCACTAGACATTAGATCTAGTGCCTCTAGACAATCATCTCTAATTCCTTTTAGGAATATCATATTCATCAATTTCTTGTCCATTGTATTCTAATTTTATTTTTATAAGATGAAAAAAAAAACTTTCCATATATTCTTTTAATGACTCATCATCAGCTTGTGTCATTCAAAATTATGTCATCTCTCATGTAGTTTATGCCCTTGTAATAGTCTTGGTATTTCATCAAAAATTTCTCCTTCATTTCTTCCCAAGTAGAAATGGCATCCTTTATAAGTCCCATGAACCATATAAGTACTACATCTTTGAGTGTTTCTGGAAATAATTTAATTTTTTTAGCATCTTTATTATAATCATAACTACAACATAAGATGCCAAACTCAAAAAAAAATGTGTTTGGATCCTTAGATGCTTTCCCCTTGAAAGTAGGGAGGGCAGAGTGAGGGATATTTTTCATGGGTTCATTTCCATCAGGAGTAAGGATAAGAAATTCAAAATTATCAGACTCATTGGTAGTTTTTTCTTCTTGGTGATCCCCTATGAATACTCTTTGTGTTGGTAGATGGGAGGTTGTTGCTACCCACCTCTCAAAATTTCTATCAATTCTTTTATTTCTTGGGGTGTAAAAGATGGAGACTTTATCTTTTTCATTAGGAATATATAGCTTCCTATATAATGGGGATGGTTTTGAGGTTTTAGAAGATTCATTTACTATTTAGATAAACAATCTCTCTAAATTGGAATATTCTATTGGCTTGGTGTTTCTTCTAGGAGAAAGAATAACTTTGAATGCCTCCTTAGCAAGAAATTTGGGTGACAGAGGGAAGAAAATATTAGATTCTCGAGTATGAGTTGATAAGATGGGAATTATTAGAGGTGGTACATGTGGGTCTCTTTCAAGGGTATGAACCTCCTCAAGTTCTCTATCTTGTGCTATCAGTCCAATAAAAAATTCTTCCTTCTCTACCTCTTCTATTGACAACTGTGAGTGATCTTCAAAAATTATTTCATATTCCTCAGTTGCTTTAAGATGAATTTAGGATCTTGTAGAAACATTCGATTATTCAAACAAAAATCTTCATATATATTCCCCTTTTATTTGCATAAGTCAACCACTTTTAAAAAAAAAAATTGCCCACCCTACCTGCATAGGGTTAGTAATACGGGGTTTTTTAAAAATTTACACTATGTTACTTGCAAAAATGGAAATTTAAACTATGAAAGAAAGAAACATTTAATCTAAATAACAAAAATCTTTAGAAATAAAAATAATAAACATCCAAAAATAATTGCTATCAATATTGAAGATTACAAGTGTATGACACCCTTCCCCAGCAATGGTGCCAAAAATGACTAGCAGTCGATTCACAATTGGATATACTTATCTTGATCAAAATGAACAAGGAGAGTTACCATGGACCTATACTTTATACCTCATTTAAATGTTAACCCAAGGATGTAGACTTGATAGGATGGCATCACTATATGTGTACATTCAATCTTCTAATTTGACCCTCTGTTAATTATTATCTAAGATGTTGAAGTTATGCAGTAAATGAAATTCTATAAATTAAACATAAACATAACACTATGAAATAAATGCTTATGCATTGGAAGCTTCCTTAAATAAATCTAAGCAAGAATGTAAATCACATAATTTGGAAATGAAACACACAATGCATAAATAAATCAAATAGAATGCTTAGCTATTAAAATGGGTTGGATTATTACTACAAACTTCCAAAGGGGGCCCTTCCTCCTTATAAATCCAACTTCAATCCTTCCTTTCACAATACTTAATTGAATTAAGAAATGGTTGTTCATATTAATAAAAAGTGTAGCAATGAAGTGCTAAAATAAATTACAATAATAATTGCTTTAAAAAATGTACTTTTGATAATCTCTAATCAACATCTACTATTTCTAAACTCTACTGCTACACACACACACACACACACACACACACACACACACACACACACACACACCACATAAGAGATTATTTTATACAACACAATATATATTCTAATCTAAGATACATTCAACTTAGGATAACCAAAATTAGCTCCTTTTTTTAAAGATGTCTTCATATGAATTTTTCAACATTGATGTAGGAGAAACAAAATTGTTTTAGTCTTTAACCACTTCCTTATTGAACTCCGTGGAGGTTATGGTTATTTCTATGAGTTGGTTGGAAGAGGAATCAAAATCTGTTCATTCATGGATTTGGTCATGTAGTGGTTATAGGATAGTCTATGTAATGAGATTCCTTTGCTATAGGATGTTCCACACTATATACCTATCTCTCCAAAACATCCTTAAAACACATTATAAAAAAAGTGTCCTAAAGCAATAGATACCCATCATATATTTAAATCCAATACATAATTCTAACTATTAAAATAGTATAGAAACATAATGTTATTTGCAAGATTATGGCTATATGTAGAAATAAACTTATAAGAAAGCATTTAAAAGAATGGTTAACAAGAAGGATGAGTACAATAGATGAGGACAAGAACAAAACACTTTTGGGGCTCATCAGCACATACACCCCATTCATAATATTAATGCTAGGTAAATTAATAATGATATTAGTAAATAAAAGTTAATAATTTATTTGGGTTCAAAATTAGTTAGGTCTTGTAGTGTAACTACCTCGATAAATATTTTATAATATTTATCTTTGTAACAATTTGAAATAATCAAGAATTTACATTATGTGAAGCTTTGTCAAGATTTATAATGTATTTTTTACATTTAATACCTATGTGAGCAATCCCAACAAACCTATATTTTATGGTTATATTTTTAACGGATGTAAAATCAATGCACATTCTCCACTCTCCATTATTCTTAGGCACTAATACTATTGGTACTACACATGGGCTCAAACTTTATATGATCAACCATTTATCCAATAGCTCTTAAACTTATCTTTGTACCTATGCATTCTATTTCAGATTACATCTATGTACCACATTTTTTATTAAATTTAATTTAGAATCCAATACATGTGATTAATTATGATTCTCATTAGTGGTAATCCATTTGGTAAATCATTAGACATAATCTCCATATTTTCATTCATTTTATATTTACTTTGCATAAAAATATTTCCTCTCTTATTACACTTGCATTCACTTACGCTGGATTATAAATCAATTCATAACCTAAACTCTACTCTTTAACCTATTGTAGTAAATCCTTTCCCAAAATGATCAATGCCTTTGGACTCTTATCCATTTATTTTCAATTATCCTTTAGCAATTTTAGTTCATTGTTACTCCATCTTTCCATAATGTAGATGAATTCACATGACCATCATGTTGCATATTGTGATAAAGCTACCAAGGCATTTCTAATAAAATATGATAAACATCCATAGGCATTATGTCACATAAAACCTCATATTTATATGTAATAATATGAAAAATTATCATACATTGTTCATTCACCAAAAATTGACATCCCTTCAACAAAAACAAAACCTTATACTTTTTTGGAATGTATAATTCTCTTCAAACCAAGTTTATCTAAAATTTATTGTGAACCAATATTATACATGATACCACTATCTATAATAAATTTTCAACACTTACCTATGGACTTACAAACATTTTGAAAAATTATCTCTCATAGGATTATTCTCCTCTTTTTTATGTTTAAAAAATACCCTTTTCATCCAATTTTGAGTTCATACATGTTATGAATGGATGCAAAAATTTATGCATATTCTTGATTGATATGTACAATCATGTCAATTATCCTACCACCTTAACTATGTGTATGTGGATAATCAAATGCTTTGTGTCCAGTCTCACCAAATCTAAAACATGTACCAATAAATACGCAACCTCTACCTCATACATAAGATCCTCTACCTCTAAAAATTTCTCTAATTCTATGGGTACTATCATTAATTATGTGAAGTACTTGCCTTATATTCTTTCACTTTCATAGAATAACCTATGTTACTTCCTCTTCCTTGTCCATGTCTATGCATCAATTTTTGTTTTCATTGTGCTACTCATTTTTATTTTAATGATAAGCTATCTTCCTCATTCAATGCACACTAATAGGATTCTTCAAAATATTGTAGTTAGATCATACCAAATTCATCTTGAATTTCCATGAGTGATCTATTTACATACCTTGTTAATTGTTTTAACATTATCATTAATATGGGCCACTTTGATGGAAAGTTTATAGTATTACTAAGTGTAATCTTTCATACTCAAATCCCTCTATTGTAAGTTCTAAAGGTTCTTATAAATATCATGTTATAATCCATATTCATCTTCATGATAAATATATTCCAAGTCTTAATCTTATCTTTTCATTTGCACAATATTTTATATTTAACATGCTCCACCATAAGGATGTGTTGTTTCTAACAAGTTTTTGCTTTCACATTCAAAAGGAATAAGAAACTAAAAGAAATGGTCTAGGGTTAGATGATACCCGGATGAGGTCTGCACACCATTATCCAGACGTTGTAGGGACTCCTCTTTCGCTGTGGAGGATGACACCTGTAGAAGAAAGAGACTTAAACAAAGAAGGCGTTAGATAGATAGATGGTGGGCTGCCAAGCAAAAGCTTGATCCCAGAAGTGCAAAGACTTCCTTGAGGGATGACAGTCCACTTTTGATAAAAAGAATGTCTAATAAAGGAAAGAAATGGTGAAAGACTAAACAAAAGAAATAAAGATAAAGCTTACCTATATTCTGTTGTCGGTCTTCCACAGTCGTCGACGTCGGTTAGTCTGCCGGCATTGATTTGTCTAAGGTTGCCAACGTTGGTTAGTCTATCGACGTCAGTAGGGGAAATGGGCCTGGAGGTCGGCGTCTATTGGGGCAATGGTCTTAGATAGGGTCTAGATGGGTTTTTGGTCGACAGAATGGTATGTGGTACTCTGAGAGTCTATTAGTGGCTTGTGATGGGTTTGTAGGATAGAGAGTGTGGTTGAAAATGGGATAAGGATGTGGGGAAGGCCTCTTAGCCTTTCTGAGAAGAAGTCAAGTTTGGTCTAGTTGATAGCCGAGTCTGGTTCATAGCACTTAAAAGTAGCAAATGGGGACTGATTATCAAAGTATTCTAAAATACTGAGATGAAACAAAAGAAGAATACTTACCTCTTGCCTACTGAAGAAGAAGTGTAGAAGACCTATTGCTGATGCTACTGATGTAGAAGACTACCTATAGAGTGGAGTGACTGATGCAAAATACCTGTACATTGTGATGCTTGTTGTGCATCTGGGAGAGAGGGACAGAAAGAGGTCAGAGTCTGGGCGCAAGAGGATTTTTTGCATTCAGGTGAAGAGGATCCTTTGATTCAGCCTGTAAGTTGGTTTTAAGCAACTGAAGTTGGCAATCTGGTTGGTGTCGACTGACTGTAACTGACGTCGACAGCTAGAATAACAAAAAAATGGCTAAAATTAGCCTTTTGCCCGTTCTTCCAACTACCAGGGTCAATTGGTCATGGGAAAATAGTTGAAGGTGGGTTAAATGAGCATGAGGATGAGTGGTAGGAATGAAATGGGGTCTAGGCATTTAAGAGTTGGCATGGGGTGATGAAGGGATCCAAGGAGAGGTATCCAAGGTGGGGTGAGGTGGCAAGGAGAGAGAGAGAGAGAGAGAGAGAGAGAGAGAGAGAGAGAGAGAGAGAGAGAGAGAGAGAGAGAGAATTATTAATTTAAAATAGATAATTACTTTAAATTAATAAGACATAGGTTAGGAGTGTTAAAGTGGAAAGGGACTTAGGGGGAGTCGACCAAGGGATAGACACAATTTTGGTGTCTACATTTGCCCCTTTTTGTTTTGTTGGTTGTTATGGATGACCTACAAGACAAAAACAAGAGTAAATTGCCCCAGGTATGGGATAAGGTCTTTTTCATCCTGTTGGTTGTTCTGACAAACTTCAGGACAAAAATGAATGTTGGTTGCCCCGATTATGGGATGAGGTATTCCCCCTCAAAGCAGGAGTCAAGGGAAGGGAACCTAAAATTGGGTGCCAATTTGACAGATAGTGGATGGATATGGTGAAGTTTGACTAAGAATGGTGCAAAAGTTGAGATTATGCACATATCACTTCACGAGATGGTCAGGTCAAATTGTCATAGGTCAAGGGTCTAGGAGTGCCAAAATCAAAATAATCGGGCCCCAGCATTTAGTCATAGCTAATTGGGTTATTCAATCCAAGCTGTAGCTCCAATGGTCATCATGTTCCAAGTATCATGGGCTCAGGAAGTGCTCTTGGAAAACACAAAAATGTCACAAGTAGTGGGGATCAACTTGCTCGCGATCCCATACTTGTGAGGGTCAAAATATGGTGTTGTGGATAATTTTGCTAACCATTCGTGAGGTAGCATATATGCAAAAATAACCAAGGCAAAGTTGTCTTGGAAGTGGTCATGGTCAGAGGAGATAGGCACGATCTCCAAGGTCATTAGTCAAGTTGGGTTGAGATAGATAATTGGTCCATTAGATGGACAAATGAAGGAATGACATGTGACAAAGGAATGGCCGAGCTAACCTCAGAAGACCCCATGTCAACTGAGTGCTGCCTACATAGCCCCTGTTGTTAGGGCCTCAGGCCGATGTAGTTCTCTCAAAAAGGGAGGAAGAGGGTCAATTATGGATTGGGTCTGGATCATGGTGAAGTCATGAGAATAATTTAGTATGTCCCATATGTCTGATGGTACATGCTTGAAATGATGAGGGGTAAGATGATGTTACAGCCTTTTCCATATGGTGCAATGGTGTATTTTGTAACATTGGTCAGGGTTTTTCATCCCTAGCAATTGTCCATTTTAGGTGATGGATGTATGATAAAAATGAAATGAGTCTGTTTATGCTTCAGAAAGTAATGGTTTATGCTTGACATAAATTGCGTGGTCAATAGTTTCCATGTGTATTGGTGTCCACAGAAACTAGTGTGAATAGGTTATGAGAGTGTTAGGGGTCTGAAAAGGATGTGGTTGACAGATGATTTGGTTGAATATGACCAAATATATGGAGGAAGTGAAAGGCAATGTGCCCTTTCATTGACAAGGACCATAATGATAGCATAGGTAGGGGGTTTTAGAAACAAATGCCCCATTCATGCATTACGTCGTTGACCATTGGTTGTGTTAGAGAAGTAAGCAAATCACGTTGACATTAAAATGAGCTCGAAGTCCCTTGAGTAGGTTATGTGATATATTAGGATAGGGTAACCCTTTTTAGTAGGGATAACGTTGCCCCTTTTTATAGGAGACCCTGAGATGACTACAAGCCAAGTCCATGACCCTTTTTTTTGGCAGACTGATCAATGCGGAAAGTCTACATAGAGATGTCATTTTGTTTTGTGGTCATTTGTGAAGCTGATCGATGCGGGAAGCTTCTGAGAGAGTGATGTTTATAGCAAGAGTTTAGTCATAGCCATCCTTTGAGGGAGTGGTCTATATTTTTGCTTTATATATATTTGAGGGCTTTGAATAGCTATCCTTCGAGGGAGCAGTCTATTAGTTATAGCAATGGTAGTACAGCTATCCTTCGAGGGAGCAGTTTGCCTTTAGAGTTTGTGACCTTTTGATATTTTAACATCAATTTTTATTTTTGATAGAATTTTGAGTCATGGGCAAGACTATAGAAGTTTAAGGGCTCCCTTTTATTAAGACAAAGCATTCATACTTTATAAAAGGGTTACTTAGGGTTTGTTTTAGGGGAGTAGGGTTGAAAAGAATGAGGATTAAGATGACAGGGATTGCTCAAGGGACAAGCTCAAGTTGAATGTCAAGTGAATGAGTACTCAACTAACAGTAGAATGGTCGCAGATGCAAGGCATTAAGGGGCTTAGGTTCTGGTCGGCCTTCGAGAGAAGACAAAAGGATAAGTCCCTGATCCATACCTGTGCATGATGATGTAAGGTTTGAGCCAATTAGGAGTGAATTTGCCTCGTTTACTTCATTCCAAATTGGTCATGGGTTAAGGATGATTAAGAAGTTGGTTGATGTGTTGTTTAGTCGATGTTTGGCTAGTTGATATGTTGTTGGCATGTTTGGTTGGTTGATGTTTGGTAAATGCCTTGTTGGTTGATGTGATGTTTGGTCGATGTTGGTTGATGTTCGGTCGAGGTTGATGCTTGGTCAAGGTTTGGTCAGTTGATGTTTGGTTGAGGTCGGTCGATGCTTGGTCGAGGCTTAGTTGATGCTTGGTCGAGGCTTGTTCGAGGCTTGGTCAAGGTCAGTTGATATTTGGTCAATGTTTGGTCAAAGTTGGTTGAGGTCAGGTAAATGTTTGGTCAAGGCTAGGTTGATTGATATGTGGTCGGTTGATGTTTGGTCAAGGTTGATAGTCAGGATAGAGTTGAATTCCCCCAGTTATTTAGGGAGAATGTTTGATAGATTTAGAGAGGGTGAGATCCTGATCTGCCAGGTTGGAGACAAGAATCTCAAAATCACGGATGGTGACAAAGGAGATGGTTGGTAATGATTTGATTAAAGTGGCTAATGGTTGGGGGTCATCAGGCTAGACCTCCATCGATTGTAAGGCTTGGATCAAAGTTTGATGATGCTATGGAGAGTTTTGTATGAGATCATACAAAGACATCTTCACAGGGGTCGTGTGGTGAGGATGTTTCACCACAGAGTCAGGGATTGTCTTTGAGGATGCTGGTCGAGATGTGCCCAAGATAGTAATATTGGGTTTTGGTTGTGGTGAAGGCTTGGTAGATGGGGATGTCTAAGGGATAGAAACATGTCTTTTCCCTTTATTCTTTTGGGTTGGTGGGTTGGTGGTTAAGTTGACTGTGTTGATTTTGAATAATGGGGTTAAAGGTGGTGGAGGGACCATAGTCTGGTGTTGAGATCCCGATTTAGGTGATGATGTTTGTGAGGCCTGTGATAGTGTCAAAGATTTGGCAAAGGGGTAGTCAAGAGGATCCTTGATGAGAAGGGTATCCTTTTTCTAGTGTTGATGAATGATAGCTTTAAGAGTGCAACAACGCTCAGTGTCATGTCCTGGTGTGCGATGATAGTGACAAAACTTAGTGTTGTCAAACCAAAATGGTCTTGATCCGAGAGTTGATGAGTGTGAAGGTGAGGAGGTATGGGAAGCATGGGATGATGTTGAAAGTTTGTTGATAATATGGTCAAGAAGAAGGGTGTCTTTCTCCAAGCATTGGTGAATGACAACCTTGAGGGCATAACAATGCTCAGTGTCATGTCTCAGTGTGCGATGATACGCACAAACTTTAGTGTCATCGAACCAGAGCAGTTTTGGTCTGAGAGATTGGTATGGTTTAAGAGGTGGAAGACTGATGTGAGAAGATTGCAACAATTGTTGTAACAGCAAGGCATTAGAACCCACCAATGGATCTGTGTGCTTTGTTGCAGTACGGGTTGATGACTTTTGTTTTGGAGGCGTAGGAGGCATTGGTCATTTTGGAGGAAATATGTGTTTAATGGGTAAAGGGGATAATGGAGGCAATTTGCCTCTGTGAGGTGTTGGAGTAGGAAGCACTCCTATTAAGGTGGATGGATGTGGGCCCAAAATAGAGGGCAATGATGAAGGTGGGGGAGGAATTATCCAGTGTGGTTTAGTGGCCTTCTTTGGTTTGGTTTGAGGGCCACTATTATGCGAGGCAAGATTAGATATGGGGCCAACACCAAGAGATTTAATCTCTTTTGGCATGGTAGATGCCTACGTGGGTTTGGGTTCAGATATGGATGGGGGTGAGTGAGATGTAGTGATCTCAGGCAAGAGGCAAGAGAAAACTGTCATTGGGTCTTCCTCGGTCGAAGTGGGTGAAGGGACAGGGTCTTCTCTTGGTGGAGAAAAAATTAGAGAATGTGACTCCTCAAGAGGATAGAGGGTAGGGATGATGGTGCCTTCTACTTATGGTTGAGGAGTAGGAAGGGTATGGTCCTCCATTGGTAGGAGGAAGGATGAAGGTGGGGTTAATGGCATTGGTATGGTCGAAGTGTCCTCCAATATAAGAGAGGTTGATGGAGAACTAATAGGGGAAGAAGGATCTTCTACCTATAAGGGATGAATAGGAGAATAAAGCTCTTTTACCTACGGAGGAGGTTGGTCAGGGACAAGAGGCAAGACCGTGTTGACCGTGTGTATATTATGCTCGTGAGAGCTATCGGCCATGGTCTGGACATTGTTTTGGCTAGGAGGATGGTTAGGAAAAGGTTGTTTGAAGATATTAATGTTTTGGTTGGGTGGCTTGTTCGGGTTATCCAAAACAAGATCCCCCTTGTCTATCATGTCTTGGACAATGTTCTTGAAGGTTCAGCAGTTGTTTATGTCATGGCCTTGGACACGGTGATAGTGACAAAAGTCATTTTCCCTATACCATGTAGGGATGGCTTTTGAATGGTCGAATTGAGGTGGTCAGATTTGAGGGAGATTGAGGACCCCCTGTTTGATGAGTTTTTCCAACATAGAAGCATATGATTCTCCAATTGGAGTGTAGTGACACTGTATGTACCATTGTTGAAATTGTTTTGTGATGCTTTGTGATGTTGAAGGTTGAGATTGGTCGATCATTTTTTAGGATGGTGATCTAATGACCACAGTGTTTGCCACTCCTTTGGACTTGGAATTGGTAGAAGAAGAAGGTCTAGAAGAAGAAGGGTCATCGGCTTTTGCATTGGTATTAGGCAATTTGACCTTATTTTCTTCAATAGTGCAGAGTTCAAGCTTTTGGGCCATGGTGAAAGCTTCGTCAAAAGTGAAAAATGTTTGAACCTGCAAGGTGGATGAGATGTGCATGGCACATGCTCAAGAGAAGAGCTCAATGAGCTCAGGTTGAGGTAAAAGGAAGGAGAGTTGGTTGATTAAGCCTCTCCAACGGGTAATGAAATCAGCGATGGATTCGTCATCAAACTGCTTGATAGAGTAGAGGTCTGTGATTGAGACCTTTTTGGTGATATTGATCAAAAAGTGGTCAAGAAATAATTGGGTAAGTTGAGTGAAAGAAAAGGTAGAATGAATGGTAATAGAGCTATACCAGTTAAGGGCAGGGCCAGAAAGTGACATGGGGAATGTGCGTAGAAGTAACGCATCATCATGGGCTATGAGATAACAAGCATGTCTAAATGCTCACAGATGCTACTATGGGTCTTCCTTACTCTGGAAGTGAGTAAACTTAGGAATTTCCCACTAACTGGGATACGATCAGATTGGGATGGAGGGATGGATGGGTTCGTTGCAAATTTGGTCATACAAAAGAGCATTGCTTGAACCAAAAATGGAAGCCTCAAGATTAGACATTTTGTCCATTAGCATCTTGATGAGATCGGTTGACAGATTGGCAGATGGGGACCCCCTAGGTTGTAAGGTGCTTGGAAGGTGCTAGAAGAGGCGTATGATGTAGTCGGTTGCGCTTGTATAGGCACAACATATTGATAACTAGTCATTGGGATAGATGTGGAAGCCAGGGGTGGTTGTGCCATGGAATTAGAGGGCACATATTGAATAGGGGCCACCAAAAGTGGTTGAGGGGTGGAAGCACTGGTTAAAGGGTAGGTAGTTACTCTTGTGTTGATAGGGGCAAGAGTAGGCGGGATGGAGACAACTAGATTTTGGAAAGGGGTAGAATTTTGTTGAATAGTCTATAGTTGATGAGGGGCCAAAACCCCAATGGAAGTAGGCCCAGAGATAGAAGGAGAAGCCACACTTTGAAGATTATTCATGGTCGCATTGATGGTTGAAGTAAAGGTCGGAGTGGTCATGGGTTGGGTAGCGGACGCTGTCAATATCATTGCCACTTTAGTTAAGGGGGTTGGCATCCCATAGACTGGGTTGCCTGAAGAGTCTCGCGTTTGGCTTCTCATGAGATAATGTTGAAGGGACTTGACATTAAGGTCAAGGAACCTTTCAAAGTCTTGATCCCCTTCAGGAACAATAGATGGTCGCGTCGGGGTTGGTCGGGCAGGAGTATGTTCGATCTCTAAATGATACTCCATTAGAGGACTAGTTATGGAAGGCAAAGGCGGAAGAGGTTGTTGCCTCGCATGGTCAACAAGAGTCTTGGTTTGACTGCATGTCAAAACCATTCAAGGCAAAGGATTCAGGTTTTAGAAACTATGTTTTTCAGTCTTAAAAAACTAGAATGGGTGTTGGACAGCAAGAAAGTCAGGTTTTAAGCTTGCTATTTTGAGAAGAAAAATTTGGATGGTGACCGACATCGGTAGAAAAACTGATGCTGGTGAAATAGGTTGCCGATGTCAGTCAGATAACTGATCCCAGCAAAGAAAGGTTGCCAACGTCGGTGGTAAAACTGATGTCGGTTACTGTTTTTTCCAGAAACTCAGAAAATTTGAAAGTTTTTGGAAAAAGGAAGAAAACGTCCTCATTAGCTCAAAAAACTAGATAAAAATAGAGAAAAAGATGAAGACAAACAAACCCTAAACATTAAATCCTAAGAATAAACTTTTAGAATCATGTTGGCTTATGCCTTAGAGTGTGTTTGGGAAGTTGGCTTGTAGAACGGGTCCTAGAAGAAGCAGTCTATGGTTGGTTTCAGGTTAGTTTCGATGCTCAAGAGTTTGTGTTAGGTTCTGTACATGGCCTGGTGCTAAGGAGCAAGCTCCCCTCACTTCACAAGCCCAGTGATAAGCTAGTCTTGCTTAGCCAGTATATACTTTCCCTAGAGTTTACCCTCTGCTAGAGAATAGAGTGGGCTTTCCCCTTGGTAGTGAAGTTCAAGTGGGATTGTCAGGACGGGTAAGGTATCCGCTAGGTGATGAAATCCTAGTCGGACCTTGTCTCAGGTGTGTTTAGATGTTTGAGTTTGTGCAAGTGGTTTGGATGTGTAACATAAGTGGCCTACGCTTTATTCATGATGCGGTTTTAATTACTAGATGTGAGAGCTAAGTATGCATTCAGGAAGAAATGAAATGCAATGTCTCTTTAAGCCCAAATTGAAATGTGTGTTTGGATGAAAACAAGTAGACAAGAGGTTGAAGAGTATGAATTCATACTCTAAGATGCAAGAAAAGAAAGAAAAAGAATGATTCTTTTTAACTTTGTTGATGGTGTCTTTCGAAAGAGATAGAAGAAAAAGATGCAAAAAGAGACCTAATGCACCTATATGAAAAGTTTGTTTAGAAGAAAAAAGTATGAACCCAAGGAGAATTCCTAGGGTCCCACCGACTGTGCCAGAATGTTTCTAACAAGTTTTTGCTTTCACATTCAAAAGAAATAAGAAACTAAAAGAAATGGTCTAGGGTTAGATGATACCCGGATGAGGTCTATGCATCATTATCCAGACGTTGTAGGGACTCCTCTTTGGCTATGGAGGATGACACCTGTAGAAGAAAGAGACTTAAACAAAGAAGGTGTTAGATAGATAGATGGTGGGCTGCCAAGCAAAATCTTGATCCCAAAAGTGCAAAGACTTCCTTGAGGGATGACAGTCCACTTTTGATAAAAAGAATGTCTGATAAAGGAAAGAAATGGTGAAAGACTAAACAAAAGAAATAAAGATAAAGCTTACCTCTATTTTGTTGTCAGTCTTCCACAGTCGCCGATGTCGGTTAATCTACCGGTGTCAGTTTGTCTAAGTTTGCTGACGTCGATTAGTCTATCAACGTCGGTAGGGGCAATGGGCCTATTGGCCAGCGTCAGTCGGGGCAATGGTCTTGGACAGGGTCTGGACGGGTTTTTGGTCGACAGAATGGTCTATGGTACTCTGAGAGTCTGTTAGTAGCTTTTGTTGGGTTTGCAAGATAGAGAGTGTGGTTGAAAATGGGATAAGGATGTGGGGAAGGCCTCTCAGCCTTTTCAGGAAGAAGTCAAGTCTGGTCTGGTTGATAGCCAAGTCTGGTTCATAGCACTTAGAAGTAGCAAATGGGGACTGATTATCAAAGCATTCTGAAATACTGAGATGAAACAAAAGAAGAATACTTACCTCTTGCCTACTGAAGAAGAAGTGTAGGAGACCTGTTGTTGATGCTGTTGATGTAGAAGACTACCTGCAGAGTGGAGTGACTGATGCAGAATACCTGTACCTTGTGATGCTTGCTGAGCGTCTGGGAGAGAGGGAGAGAAAGAGGTCGAAGTATAGGTGCAAGAGGATTTTTTGCATTCGAGCGAAGAGGATCCATTGATTCAGCCTGCATGTTGGTTTTAAGCAACCGACATCGGCGATCTCGCTGGCATCGGCCAACTGTAACCGACATTGGCAGCTAGAATAATGGAAAAAGGGCTAAAATTAGCCTTTTTCCCATTCTTCCAACTACCAGGGTCAATTGGTCATGGGAAAACGGTCGAAGGTGGGTTAAATGAGCATGAGGATGAGTGGGAGGAATGAAATGGGGTCTAGGCATTTAAGACTTGGCATGGGGTGATGAAGGGATCCAAGGAGAGGTATCCAAGGTGGGGTGAGGTGGCAAGGAGAGAGAGAGAGAGGGAATTATTAATTTAAAATAGATAATTGCTTTAAATTAATAAGACATAGGTTAGGAGTGTTGAAGTGGAAAGGGACTAAGGGGGAGTCGAGACACGATTTCGGTGTCTACATGTGCGACCTTTAAAATTCATGTTCACAAACTTTATTCACTTGGGATAATTCATACCTTCAAATTCAAAGTATTTTTTAAACTCAATGATCTAATCAATGAGCTCTTCAAGATTGAGACTTTCAAAATAACATATGACTAAATTTATTTTACTTTTCATTCTTAAAAAAACTCACAAAAATCAATCTTCAAGTTTATCAACTTATTTTATGTCCTATTTAGCTACTTACTTTGTGACTTCAGTATTGATTTCCTCATTTAATATATTGGCATTTCACTATCCCCATAGCCTCCATAAAGGCTTGCATATCTTTCATTAGTCTATCTAGATTAAAAGTCTATGTGCTCTAGCCACTCTTTCCCTTATACCACCTAAGCCTCTTATGAGTGTCATTTCCTTCGAATATATCTCTTCTAAACATTCTCCCCAATAATTTTATTAGAATATTTTTGTAGCTAATTTATACCCACACTCACAAATGTGGAAATCAACAATCACTAAAGATGACTATAACCATGCTTTGATTCAAAATAATGGAGCGAGATTTACGGGTCTCAGTTAAAAGATACCTTAGACCGTGCAACCCTTAGAATACACTTTGGAAAATTCAATAAAACACATCGAAACACAACTTATATGTTCATTTTATTTTAAGAAAAGGAAATACTATAGGCATAATAACAATAATGACATAAAATATCATAATGAGATGTGTTCCAACATTATATATGTAGATATGTTCTTCTGAATTCACCATATATTCAAGTGTAGCTAAACTCTTAAAAAAATCACTAATAATTCATCTTCATCACAAATAATCTAACCAACATCCCTTCAATAAATGTAAGGGCATACTTATACAGGCATAAGACCCACCTAATTACATTAAGTGATATACATCCGCTAATTTTTTTAACACACCTTAGTGTACCAAAAATATTAATTATCTATCACAATCACAAGGCACATAGACATTATAACTCAACACATCATGGCATGCTACATCATAGGAATTATTAGATAAATCCATATCACCTTCCTACCAAATAGTTAGTAATGGATCCTTTCATAAAGAATCACAAAGATATATGTGCCCAAATTAAGTATGCATAAATAAAGTCACACCAAAGTCACAAAATCTCACAACCAACACATTCACTAGAAACCCTTGCATTTTTATCCTTGTGTCCAATCATGAGCATTACCACATATTATAAAACGTGACCCAAATGACTAGAACATCATTACATGGATTGTAGAGTGAAAAACAAAGTATCCAAAAAAATCTCATCAAATATACTACTTCTACAGTGAATAACCAAAATTTTCAAGGGTACAAATTAATAATATGCTACTCAATAATATACTATAGACTTCTAAAATTTATCTATAAATCATTGCAAGACTATGCTTGTACAAAAATCTAACACTATTTATGTCACAAAGCTTTACAAAATTATTTATAAAAATAAAATTTACAACTACGAATGGAAAGATAATCATGAAGCATTAAAAACATATATGCTTTTATACTACATAAAACAACATAGGATAGGCATGCACTCAATTATTGCATAAAAAATTGGTTTTAACACAATATAGGATTTGTGAAAATTTATAAAAGGTTAACATATGCATAATAATAAAATAGCATAAAATAACACTTAATTTCCCCCCTAAACTAGTGCACGCACACATGCACGCGCGTGCCCGCGCACGCACGCACACGCACACGTACGCACGCGCGCGCACACACACACACACACACACACACACACACACACACACACACACACACACACACACACACACACACACACACACACACACGAACCCATATGTGGATACATCAAGATATTAAAACCTAAGACAAAAAATAATTTGAATGAAATGACAATTGATGATTACACTTTGAACATGATTCCATTAGGGATACCCACTCTTGAGAGTGAAGTGCACAATCTTAGAGATACCATGGAAATAATAATCAAGTGATCATATAAAGATGATTTGAATTAAGAATAGATGAAGGATAAAATCTAGAAACTCACTTGATATGTAAACTATATATTGAGTCTAGTGGATGCCTTATAAGTATCTCAACCCAGTGCTACAACATAAATACTAAGAATCAACAAGGAATAAATTTCAACCATAAGTATAATACATTTGAAAATACTCTTTAATCTTGGGTAGAACAATTGATATTTGAGGGTTTGAAATATATTGATGAAGTAATGAAAACTGATGAGAAGATTGAAATTAATTATGGAAATGTATATTAGTAGACTCAATACCATAAAAAGTAGTTACAAATGTGGGAGGCCATGAAGAAAGATGTGTAATAAATGTCCAAAAATAATTTAGATGTATTTGTCATCAAAATTAATTGAGAATGATTTAATTTATGATTGGTTTGAAAGTATGATACATAATATTGACATTTTAAATAGGGACATCAAAGAATTGAAGGGGTAGTGAGAGATAGGTGATGAGAAGCTCAATAAACCCTATTATAGTATGTGGAATATTCAATATGAATTTCCCAAATAAGATGGTTATGGGTAAAACTTAGTCAATGAAATGAAATACCAATTCATAAAGGTAATCAAGGAAGATTTGTTCAAAGAGGAAACTTTTAACATCATTACATGAAAAATATCACAATGATTAATACTGCATTTGATTAATAAATATCTGATTGTTTGAGTTCTCATAAACTACTAACATCATGATCATGAACATAGATAGATGACTAGTGAATTTTAAAAAAAATGGTGATTCCTAAATAAAACTTCATAGCAAAATCTTAAAAAAGGTTCAAGGCGATTAGGTTGTATCAAGAAAAGAACAAAGTTGTGAATAATTCAACTTCACAAAATATATGACCACACTTCGAAGCTCCTTCCCTAGGGATATATCATTAGGGAATGTTTTTATTATATTTTACTTGTATTTAATTTTTTTTTATATTTGTAAAATTTAAATTATTTTTTATAATTTATTTCAATCACTTCAAGAAAAAGGTGAAAAGAAAATACAAAATTAGAATAGAAATATTTAAATAAATAGGTATAAGAATATAAAGGGCCAACCCATTCCCACCTAAAATAATAAATAAGAGAAATTGATGTCATAAGTGGTTTTTTAATGTTATCCAATTTTTTCTTGAAAGAAAAGGAAAATAAACAATGTGTTCATTTCCATTAAGAAATATAAAGAAAATTTCTAAATCTTTGTGTCTTGAAATCTCTTTTATGATCTAATTCATTATTATGTTTAATGTATGTTTTTTTTAGATCGATGCTCTGGGAATAGGGTCCTAGTCCCATAAACATAATTTCAATGGAATATAATTAGCCTGGCTTAACAGTCTTACCGTTGAGGCATATAACCAACTTAATATCAAAGAGACCAGATTACTAAGAATATTAAAACTACTTCAGCTTTATTACAAAATTAATCAAATGGAACTAACATTCTTGAGTGGTGAGTTAGGGATGAGTTTACCTTTTTTACTACTTATTACCACCTTCCATTCTTATTCATTACCCAAATTATTTGAATCTAAACTTAACACTCCTTTTCCCTCCTTGGGTTTGCCTCTAAAAGCTTCACTTTTATTTACATTTTTACCACTAAAACCAACTAAATCATCATTCTGAGTTGATTTCACCAATGGTGTTACTTATCTAAATTATTTTCCATTGTTATCTCTAAAACCGATCCCTTAGGCTGATTAGAAAAAATTGCCAGATGCTTCGCATTAACCTCTTTTCCCCAAGATGATTCACACTTATGCTTTAATTTTTGGCAAGACACAGAAAGATGTCCAACCTGGAATGCCTTCAAAATCTAGGATGCATGCCCAACTTCTACCTTGTACTTTTCACTCAATCCTTTTAGGAAGATCCTAAGAGATATCTAAACATACCATAATCCTAGTAAAAGTAGTTTGGTAAAAATTTAATGAAGAAGCATCAATTTCTAGTAAATCAGCCAGTACAGAACCAATAACTAAAAGACTCATTTTAGACAAAAATCAAAGTGAAAGATGTGGAAATATCACCAAGACTAAATGTCAAGAAATATTTTTTTTTCAAAGGATTAAAATCAAGTGTTAAGGGTTTCATGAGCAGAAGGTGATTTTCATAGCTCCATGTTTTATCCATAAAAATCTTATCCTGATTAACTAAAAAATCAAAAGTCACAATATAAAAACCTTTGGCATAGGGATAAATTTACATAGTGACTTCCAAAAGTGATCTCCAAATTTATAAAATCCATTGGTGTAAAATGGAGTGAGGTGTACAGAACCTATCAAAATGACAGACTAGACCCCTCTCTATAAACCATACTTCACCTTCTAAAATAACCTCCAAAGCTTTGTTTTCAAAATTGACAATTACTAATTTAATTGATGAAACCCTTATCTGATCCAATGTAGGATCTGTAGAAGCATCATTTGAATGGATTTTCAATTTTTTTGAAGAAGACTAAGGACTTAAGTCCCTCACACTCCCTTGTTAGTCCCCTAAAATTATTACCACCTTACCAGGCTTAGCCAAATGTTGCACCCTCCTACCATCTTCCTCCTTCTTAGACCCCACACTCTGCCCCCAGTGATCCTCTTCATTGGAAAATAGCTCCTTTTCCACATGTGCCCCTATCCTAATCATCATCACCATTAATGGAATCAGCTTTATGCAGGCCCTAGTTGTCACCATTTCACACAGAAGTTCAAGAATTAGCTTCTTAACAATAATAAGTCATGTTTAATGTATGTTTTTATCACCTTTCAAATAATTAAATTTTTCTTTTTCAACTATAATTTCACATATGAGTTCTTTTTCTGCATGCAAGGAATAAGATCTATTTTTTATTATTCATGCATGACCCTCCATTTTCTCTCTCTTTTGATTTTTATTTTAAAAGTTTAAATTATTAAAAACCATCATACAATTTTTATTTTATTTATTGTATATAGTTTACTTATATATTTTCTTCCTTTTAATTAAGATAACCTCCCTTCAATATATAAGTGAGTCTTTCATACCCTCTATGTTTCATAAACATTCTATTTTTTGTAGTGCCAAATATTTTTCCAATAGATTTTAGCACCCACTGTGGAGCACATTTTATAGAATTTTTATGCTACCCAAAAAATTCATCACTCAATCACCTATGTGATGGCATAAGGTGAGTGATGGTTCATAGTCACTATAAATATAGGATAAATTTTTCTGCACATATTTTTTACCCCTCCTAGTTATTAAAAAGCAAACCTTTCTTATTATCCTGGATAATAAAAAAGTATTTACTAGAGACAATAAGAATAGTGGCATTTTTTACCCATTATTTGATCTTAAGAATACTCTAGTTATAAACTCACTCCAGAAAGAATAAGATGAAATGGTAAAACACTAACTACAAATTTTCCATTGTCAAACATCCTAATTCTAAGGGTGATAAATTTCCAAATCATGGAAGCTACACCCATACAATAGGGTGGTCAATTTGGACCACTGGTGGGTGCCTTAATTCATGAGTTACCTATATGATCAAGTAATACTTTCCCCAAGTTTACTAGTGACTGTAAAATACGCCCAGATGAGCACATATCAACATTTGTTACTACTTGTAGCATTCTCGGCATGCAAAATAAAGATGTGGTGGTCACAATTTTTTTTTAGACTTTGATCAAGGGAGTGAAATAATGGATCCCTAATATACATCCTATCTATATTTTAGACTATAATATAATGAAAAAAAGTTGTGAAGTAAGTTTTAAGCCAAGAAAGGATGAACATGTTCTATTAACTCAACTTACGTAAATAAAAAAAGGAACCCAACAAACTAATGATAGATTTCATAGCTAATTTCAATAAACTAATGAATAAAGTCCCTCATAATTCTATTCCCACTCTATAAAATCATAAAAAAACTCTTGAATGTGAAAACACGTATGAAAATTATTTTCCTGGATATAAACTATCCACCAACCTTGGAGCTTACCAAAATCCAAGCTATAGAAATAGAAGATGATATGATCATGACAAAAAAAAATTAATTGTGATTTCAAAATCAAGGGATATAATTAAATAATTAATCTAGCTTATAAATTGTAATTTTTTTCCCTAAAAAATAAAATTCCTCATGCCAATCAAGGTGTCCCTTTTTAGGATGATTGAAGGAGACCTTTCATGCCATAAAATAACAATTTTTCCATTGCCTTCTAGTTTAAGCTCCAAGGATTATGATTGAAGCAAATCATTTTAAAGCTCATTTTGTATGTGCCTTTCATGTAAATAATGACCCTGATGGTTATATCTTCCTATAAATGTGAAAATGCTATAATTTTTTACCATTACAAAACCACAATATGAATGTGATTCAAGCACTTTTGATCCTAAATTTAAGGAACCCAATGGAAACTCTATTGTGGTTTATTTTTAATATGAACTAAATTTTGACGAGCATGATGATGTAGTTGAGGATATGAAAAATAATTCTTATGATCTATTCACAATATCACATAGTGATAAATTGAAGGCCACTAAAAAAGGTAAAGAGATAGTTTAAAAAGGGAGAAAAGGAAAGTTAAATATTCCTCTAGAGTACCTCCTCAGAATTATATCCTTAATAGGGATATGTCATGAAAAAAAAATTCAAATAAAATAAACCCAGGAAGGAGGGAAATATGCCTCCTCATAATCTCCCCAACTCTAAAAAAATAAAATTCTAGTTGTTTTCCTTCTTTTGATATCATTGACCATATGAATAAAACCAAAAATCAGGTTTTCAAATCATGATCAAATTTATAGATTGGCTATATTCACCCAAGGGTATAGTCCTAGTATCTCAAAATAATCTTATTGGGGAGTTACTGATAGCACTTATAACTCTACTCTGCATGATAATATTAATTAATCTACTTAGAACAATGAAAGATGATCCATTTTATGATTGTCTATTCATTAGAGGTTTTTAATTAAAAATTTTATCATTGAATTATGGGCCTTGAATAATATGATGCTAGATAAGATGGCACAAACCACAAAATTAACATGTACTAATTTTTTTGGTTATTATTACTCCATGGAAGTAAATAAAATGTTTAGCAACCTTTACCAAATAAAGAGTTAAGAATGACTATCATGGTGGCAAATATTCCTTGTAGATATGGAATGTTGTTGAAAAAATATTTTTAAAAGACTTCAGTGTTTAAATTTAGCTATATTAGACTCATGAAATGATCCCAATAAAAATGGTCAAAAAATTTTCAATGCCTAAGTGAAAGACTAAGTATCTTATACAAAAGTCAAAATAACTTTCTACAAAAATTATCTATGAGGAAATGGGCCTAGTACATACATGATGATGATGGAGGAAGATTCTGATATCCCTAAATTCATTGAAGGTAACATAAATGAAATATAGACTTTAGATTTTATGAAATATATTTGCACATAGGATCAGATGTTGGAGTTTTTCTGATTTATTCTTAGAATGAATTATTTCCATTTTCATATAAGCTCTAGTTTTAATGTATGAACAATATGATCGAGTATGAGGAGATGATTTTGGGGCTTAAAATGGATAGATGAATAGGTATCAAAAGTATTTAAGGTGAGTAAAACTCCAATTTTATAGTTAAAAAAGTAATAAATCAATATCAGGTGAAAAATGATCCACTTAGGCAATATAAAGTCAAATTTATGGATTACATTGAGGTTTTTAAGGTCTTTTACATTATTGTTATGCCAAGAGAGTAGAACACTAAATAATATGTGATGTTTGTCTATACATCCTTAGTAATTCATTATATAGTTATAGATAAATATAGATACACAATTAAATTGGTTTACTAGTTAGCCTACTAGAAAAGTCAAAAAAATGGTATGTGTTCAATAATGATGAGTTGATTATTGATTTCCTAAATAAGGCAAATAAATTTAGGAAATTTTATTTCAAAGGAAGTTATTTAGTATGTATATATATATATATATATATGGGCCTTGAATAATGTGATGCTAGATAAGATGGCACAAACCACAAAATTAACATGTACTAATTTTTTTGGTTATTATTACTCCATGGAAGTAAATAAAATGTTTAGTAACCTTTACCAAATAAAGATTTAAGAATGACTATCATGGTGGCAAATATTCCTTGTAGATATGGAATGTTGTTGAAAAAATATTTTTAAAAGACTTCAGTGTTAAAATTTAGCTCTATTAGACTCATGAAATGATCCCAATAAAAATGGTCAAAAAATTTTCAATGCCTAAGTGAAAGACTAAGTATCTTATACAAAAGTCAAAATAACTTTCTACAAAAATTATCTATGAGGAAATGGGCCCTAGTACATACATGATGATGATGGAGGAAGATTCTGATATCCCTAAATTCATTGAAGGTAACATAAATGAAATATAGACTTTAGATTTTATGAAATATATTTGCACATAGGATCAGATGTTGGAGTTTTTTTGATTTATTCTTAGAATGAATTATTTCCATTTTCATATAAGCTCTAGTTTTAATGTATGAACAATATGATCGATTATGAGGAGATGTTTTTGGGGCTTAAAATGGATAGATGAATAGGTATCAAAAGTATTTAAGGTGAGTAAAACTCCAATTTTATAGTTTAAAAAGTTGTAAATCAATATCAGGTGAAAAATGATCCACTTAGGCAATATAAAGTCAAATTTATGGATTACATTGAGGTTTTTAAGGTCTTTTACATTATTTTTATGCCAAGAGAGTAGAACACTAAATAATATGTGATGTTTGTCTATACATCCTTAGTAATTCATTATATAGTTATAGATAAATATAGATACACAATTAAATTGGTTTACTAGTTAGCCTACTAGAAAAGTCAAAAAATTGGTATGTGTTCAATAATGATGAGTTGATTATTGATTTCCTAAATAAGGCAAATAAATTTAGGAAATTTTATTTCAAAGGAGGCTATTTAGTGTATCAAAATATATAATCCCATTCTTAAGTTACCAAAGGTACTATTACAGATAAAACTAAAGGTCAACCTAATTTTAAGTAAGATGAATCAAAAGATAGGAGGATCATCCAATTAAAAGTGGGAAAATTTACAAAAGGTTTAGTTTTAGTGGAATAATTTTTTGATAAGCATGACCAACATATAAATAATAATGTTCAATAATAACTTAAAGGATCACTAAATATGAGAAAGTGAATATTAACATTGAATAAAATTATTGATATGTAAATAGTTGGAAATTTGGTTTGAATGACAAATATACTAGGTTTATACCTCATTTCAATTTTTAAGAAGATATTTTTTCCTATAATTACACATATTTGAAGTCTTATTAAACCAAAGAGATGCAGTGAAATATTCCTCTCAATTAAAGTGTCAGACCTTTTAAGTAAAATAAAAGACACTAAAATATGAAGATTCTACAAAGAGATAAAGAATATTTTGGATGTTGGAATAATATTCCTAATCCATAATCACACATGGGTAAAAAAAAATGTATCTAAAATAAAAAAGAGTGGACAAATAATAATTTGTATTTATTTTTTCAACCTGAACCAAGTCTCACTCAAGGACAATTAATTTTGCCAATAATAGATCAGATTTTGTAAATGGTTATGAGATCTAAGATGATGAAAATAATTGATTATTTATCTTGATACACTAAAGTGTAGGCATAAATGGAGGATCAACACAAGACATTGTTTACCACTCCAGTAGGAAGATTCACATACAAAAGAATGTCATTTAGTATCATAAATGTTGGAGCCATGTTTTAGAGGGGAATTAACCTAATTTTAAGTGATATGAAGAACAAGATTATAGTGATATATCTCAAACACCTGACTATCTTCTGTAAAAAATAAATCAATGTACCTATATTTTAGTGATATGAATAATAACATTATAGTGATATATCTCGTTGACCTTACTATCTTTTCCAAAAAAGATAGGATCACTACAATAATTTTAAGATGGTTTTTAGAGGATGATGACCTCATGGGCTTCCATTGATATCAAAGAAGACATTTTTTATGGTTACAAAAGGAAAACTTATAGTTCATATATTTTCCAAGTAAAGTGTTGAAATTGACCCGAAAAGGGTCAAAGCAATCCAAATGTTATCTCTTCCTACTTGTAAACCTAAAACACACTCATTTTTTGGTAAGGGGAACTTTATAAGAAGGTTTTTTCCTAATTTTTTTGAACTCACCAGGCATATCAATTAGATTTTGTGAGGGAAAAACACTTTAAAATGTAGTGATAATGGTAATAAATCCTTAGATAAATACATGTTTTTAAGTTCTAATGCCCCTTTGATGGTGTGTCCATCTTTTAATAAGGATTTCATTGTATGTTTTTATTATTTATAGATTATGTTGTTAGCTATCTTAGTGTAAAATAATGAGGAGGTATTGAGTTCCCAATCTCATTCATGTGTTTTAGATTAAAATATCATGAGATCAAATATTATTTGATTGAAAAAACATGCACATGGCACAATAAAGGTTGTGAAACACTTCATATTTTACATCTTCAATTCTCACATAGTGGAGGTGGTATCGAATCCATTAACACAACAAGAAATTGGTTATAAGAAAATATTATGGATCATTAAGGTACAAGAAAATTACTTAGACATCAAAATCACTAAGATCGTTAGGGGATGAGGCCTATTTCAATTGATATTAGAAGGAGATGATGCTTAGAGATAATTTGAGGAATAAGATCTCAATGAAGGAAAAATAAATGAATTACCATTGGTTGTATTCTTTGAAACCATTGATAAATGGTATTTGGATACTTCATAATTACTTTCTTAAAAAGAGTGTCATTTTCACCTCAATTCAAATTAGAAAATAAAAATAAAGATTAAGGCTACTAAGTGCGTGATTTGGGTTAATACTCTCTTTCTAAAATTTATTGATGGAAGTTTTTTGGTAATGAACAAAAAAAGGGATTGTTAGATTCCTTTCATAATCAAGCATGTGGTGGCTTTTTTATTAATTTTTATAATATTGAATATTCTACAAGCTCACTACTACTAGCCAACTCTATTAAAATATGCATAAGACTAGGTTTCAAATTTTAAAACTTGTAGGCATTTTGTAGGAAGACCCAAGACTGCAAAATTACACCTTAGGATTTTAGTAATTTAGGAACAATTATAGTAGTGGGGATTACAAATCATTGTTATTTGTAATCATCATTCAAGTTTAGGGCACACACATGTTGCTAGTTACATTTTTTAAAAAAAAAATAGGTTAAGGTAATTCTAGTAAGATGCACTACTTCTAAGGTAGTGTGTAATTTCATTAATGATACAATATTTAGGTTTAGGGTACCATAATATATTATCACATAAAATGTATAAAAATTATTTCATCCAATCTCATATGTTTTTTATGTGTATATGGTACCTCTTTGTCTCACTCCATTGATTATTACCCTTAGGGGAATAGTCAAATAGAACCAAGCAATAAGAACATGATAATTTCATGAAAACTTGTAGATGAGAACTAGATGAATTAGCACAAGCAATTTTATGATTCTATTTGGATGATCCACCATTCTAAAATAGTCACATAAGATTATCATTTTTATAATGATGTAAAAAACTAAAATGGAAATTCAAATCTCTTTGACTTTCTTTAGGTATATGTGATATGGATTTAGAGAATCACTTGAGAAAAGAGTCATGTGCCTGAATAGACTATAATAAAATAGTGTCAAGGTGGTTGACAATATTTTATCTCATTAAAGTAAGTTTAATAATCTATTTGATCATAGGAAAGGCACACAATTTTTATATTGGAGTTCTAGTTCTCCTTGACAAGAGAAGATAACTAAGAGGGATCCATGGATAGTTTTAATCCTTATCGATGAGACCGTTAAAAATCTCTAATTTATGTGGTGATGACATATTATTTTTTATATTGACATGGAACTCATATTCTTTTCCCTATAGCTTGAAATAACTGAAACATTACATATGTTAAAGGTAAGTTATCCCCTAGCAAGCTCTTAGGTGATTTAGTATTTTGGGTATGGGTTTTCCTTTCCATTACATGTGTATCCCTAATGATTTTTTCCATTTTATTTCCTTTCAATTTTTTTCCTCATCTTCTCTTTCATGTTAAGTTGTCTTAATTTTTTTAAATTGACCATGTAGCCCAAATTGATAAGGCACTAGTCTTTTAACCTATTAATTTTGGAGTTATTCCTATGTAATTTTACAAATTCATATCCTTAGCTAGAGCAACTTGTTGTACCCAAAATTGTACTTAGTTAATTTTCCCCAATTTTAGTACCAAAAATAAGCCTTAATTATAAATTCAAAATTTACTTAAGAAATTATCTTTCTATATTGACACATTTTTATAGAAAAATGTATACACATTCCATTCCCTACACACCTAGGAAACTGACATGACTGCATACTCTAGGCATGTTGGAAGTGAAAGAATATTAAACTACACCATAACATTTTTTTATGTTTAGTACACTAAGGCATGTCCAACCTAATGTTTTAGGTGCACTAGACATGAAATTATGTCAAAGTAAAATCTTGATGTGTTTTTTTACATCTAACATGGTATGGAATTTGGATTATTTTGGATTCAAGGGTGCATAATAATGTTGGTTATTACATGATAATCAATTATTTTTTATCTATATTAGGATCGTGTTCTCATTAGACATAAAAAATACACATGCCTAGCCCTCTCATCACATATACCTACTTTGCACAAAATCTTAACCCCTCTACTAATTGAGCTTATAGAAGTGTGAATCATCCAAAGTATAAGATTTTTCTATCTCTACAAGCTTCTCATCCATATATCTTTCCTTGTATTTTGAATCAATTTTGGGTGTTTGGTAAGTAAATGGAAGATTGTTGTACCTTGGTTACACCAAAGTTCTACCTAACTCCTATAGGATTTTTTAAGGGCATTAAAATGTGAGACATGACTTTTTTTGACCAATTTTGCATGATCTTAAAATATATGTAAGCATTTTATACCTCTGAATACCTAAAAAAAACATTTAATTTCTTTCTAAGGATACAATCTTTTCTAAATAGGATATAGTATGAAATTTAAATACATGGGTTTCAAATCCATATCCATCATTGAGTGTAATTTTCATGAAACTGGTGACTACAAGATTAGGCATGTTTATTTGGATCAATGCAAAATCACTTACAACCATGGCTACCCTCCTATCACAAATTTAAATTCTAAAATATTATAGTTTTATTTTGTTTTTCCAATGCATAGAATTAATGTTTTCTTACACATAAAACTAAATTATATATACCAAGGAAGTTTGGTCCATAAGTGATGTGGTAATTTCCAAGCTAGATAAAGAATACATTGATATCAATTTATAGATTATACCTCGGGATACATATTCAAACATGAGAAAAAAAGTTAGAAAAGCTCATGGGATAATAACCCTTAGCAACACCTCTTGACCATGAATAATGGGTGGTTAAAACATAAAATGAGAGCCCTATAAAATATACATAATAATTTATTTAGATCATATTTTAAGGGATAATTTTTTAGAGATGTTGTTAGATAGGAAATTAGGAAATAAAACCATAACATAATTTCATCTTTGGTTATTATTTTCCATGAGCATCATCTACTATGGAAATAAATTCACTGATCTAGGGAGCATCATAATTGATACTTTACATATGTGTCTCATAGTAATAAATGTTACAAAGATATTTAATATAAATTCATACTTGGTATACTCATTAACAGCTTTGTGAGTGTTTCTTGACCTCAATATATAGGTAAACTATGGTCCTCTAACAAAAGTGTATGAGTATTATCCATAACTAATCCTAGATGAAATTAAAAAACATTTCATACATTTTAATGATGTTTTATCTATGATTTTAGTCCATAAATTGTTGGGGATTTTAGAACAACTATATCAGAGGAAGGTACCAACTTTATCATGTAATATGGGAGATACTTCATTGAAATCCCTAAGTTCATCTACATAAATGTAGGTGGGTTTGAAAGTCACCCATTTATATTCTAAAGGATTTTTAGTGACAATATCCTATTGATATTATTATGTAATTATATATCCAAGGTTCATAAAAGATGTAAAAGAAGGCACATGGTGGGAGTGGTTTTTTCGGTCAATTTTTTTCACTATGCCTATGAAAGTGCCATGTATTCCTAGATTATCACAAAAAATATGGTGCATTACCATTTCATCCTCATAAAAATAAGGTTTAATTTTAAGAATGGGTGATTTAAATCCATTGTATGATATCTCACACCTAAAATAATTTGCCTTAGTTGAAGGACTACTAGGTAGATTATTCATATGACTATAAAATAAGAAGGGATTGGGGATGACTAAACTTAGATAAAATATGATATTTCACCACCATATAGATCCTTAAGGTAATTATTGATGATGGTATTATATTTTTATAGCTCATTTATGTAGATAAGTTCATGTCAGTGTCACGACTACAATTTACATAGGATTTCCAGTAAAGCACTAACCTACAATTCTAAACTCAAATACTTAATAGGTAATGGATTTGTTCAATAGAAACTTGAAAATTTTCATGGAATAAATTTTTTTTATGAATTCCAAGTCTTTTATTCCTCACAAAAAAACCACACATAAATCTAGGGTGGATGGCACTAGAAATCTTGGTCCCTTCTCTCTCCCAACAATTACCTCTAATGGTGGTGATGGATAGGATATAAAGGAAGAATAATTACTTGGTAAAAAATGTTGAGGATATCCCTCCATAGTGATGAAATTTCAATTTAATAGGTTTTTTTCCCCATAATAAACTCCCCCCCCCACCACAAGTGGTGTCAATGTTTTTGATTAGATGGGTGACGTTTCTCTTTTGGTTGACAACACCACAAAAATATACACCATTTATAGTTGAGTAGATAAATTTTCTATTTTCATGAAAACTCAAAATATTTATTAGTAACTTATAAATTCTCTACCCATTCCATCTTCTCCAAAGATACCTCTTCCTCCTCATTTCACACTTCCAACCAACCTATTCCACATGCAACTTCTTTAAACTCAAGAACACATGTGGTAAGTTTCATTGATGCTTAATTCAACTATTAGGAAGGAATAATAAGCTATTTGATACATCATTTCCATATTATGATGTAGTTTTATACCTTTTTAAGACACTACATTCAAATAAATCAAATATTATGTCTGTGTTGGTTTCCAACCCCTCTAGGGCTCAATTTATGGAAATTGTTAAACCTAACTTAGAAAATAATGTGGAGAAGATGAAATTGATGATTACACTCTAAATATTACTCCATTAGGGATTCATACTCATGAGAGTGACATGAAAAATATTAGAGAGACCAAAAAATAATGATCAATATATTATAAAAAGATGGAGTTGACCCAAGAACAAATGAAGGATCAAATCAATAAAATTTATATATGTCAACTATCTCTTGTTCCAATGGATTTCCTAGTAATATCTTAGCCCAATGGTCCTAAAAATATACTAAGAATTAGCAAGTAATATTATGAGTAATGAGGTATAATAGTTGTGGAAATACTCTTGAAACTTCAGTGGAACAATTATTATTGGATGTGTTGAAGGGTATTGATGAAGTAATTCAAACCTACAAAAATATTTAAATTGAGTGTGGAAAAGTTTATTATTATATTCAATACCAAAAAATAGGAACTAGAAATGTGGGAGTGCATCGATTAATATGTGGAATAAGTGTGTGTAGTTAATATCGATTTACTTGTCCAAGGAGGGTTGTTTTAAAAAAATGGAGAATGATATTTTTTATGATTCATTTGAAAGTATGTTGCATAACATTGACATTTTGAATAGGTCCATTGAGGACCTAAAGTAATAACAAAATATAGGTGATAATAATATCAATGAAACCTATTATAGTATGTGGGTTATTCACTATGAATTTTGTAAACAATATGGCTTTCATTATCACTTAGTAAATGAGATGAAAGATAAATCCATAAATGTGTTTAAGGAGGAGCTATTTATAGAGGGTGATTTTAGTATCATTATAATTAACAAGCTAAAAAGTATTAATACCAACTTCAAGGAAATAAATATAAGGTTTTTTCTGTTATCTAAAAATCATAACACTTTTATCATGATCATAGATAGATAGCTGGTACATTAAAAAAACACAATGATTAGTAAAGAAAAAATCATAGAAAAAGTCATGAACAAGTTCATGTGCTTACTAGTATCATTATAATAAATAAGTTTTAGCAAGATTAATACCACCTTCACAAAATTAAATAGATAGTTTATGTAGTTCTCTGGAATTCTTAATATCATGATCATGATCATAGGTAGATGGTTGATGCATTGAAAAAACACAATGATTACTAAATCAAAATTCGTGAATAAGGTCAAGTGCTTAAGCTGTCTCAATAAAAGAACAAAGCCATGAGTAATTTATCTTCAAAAAATATGGGCCCACGAATTAGATATCATTATCTATATAAATATCTTAAAGGAATGTTTTAATTCTATTTTTTATATATTTCACTTTATATAGTATCTATATATTTCAAATTATCTTTTTAAAAAAAGAAGTAAATACAAAATTAGAGTATGAATCTTGAAAATAATAGTTCTAAGAATATGAAAGGTTAGCCCATACCATATTAAAATTGTAAATATAAGAAATGGATATTGTAAAGGGGTTGTTTGAAGATATTTGAATTTTTTGCTTGAAAGGAAAAGAACATAAATTTTGTTCATTTCCATTCATAATTATAAAGAAATTTCAAATCATTCAAGTTCTCATTGTCAAATTGTCAAATCACATATGATTTATTTTTTATCATGAAAGGGATAAAATTTTAATTTTCATATTCATGCATGAAACTTTGTTTTCCCTCTCTTTTTATTTTTATTTTAAAGGTTGAATGCAACAAAAAACCCCAGGCATTTTTTCCCATGTGCCTATTTTATATAATTTACTTATAGCTTTTCCTAATTTAAATAAGGGAACCTCTTGTCATTATAGAGGGGTTACTTTTTTCCCCTCACTATTTTGAAACATTTTATTTTACATAGTTCTAAACATTTCTCCAACAAATCATTATTATACCAATTAATCAAAACCAAAAATTACAAGTAGTTTGTACTCATCAACCCAAGTTCCATTCTCATTGAGCCCATGAGGAAACTTTCAACAAGTGGCCATTTGGACACATTGAGATATAGGTCACACTTATCCATATGGACAAAGAAAAAAATAGTAGGTCACTTCATATGTGGATCACTTGGTGGACATTAGGACCCAAGCCCACCCTCATGTCCCACTTTGAGAAAGTGTTCCAAAATACCATTACTCCAGTTCGTATCTCTATTATATTAAAAGTGTTTACCCCATAAAATTTAATATGAAACTCCCTCCCATGGGGGAGGGAGGAAGTTTTTTGAAAATTTCATCAAACAAGAAAAACCACTACAAATGTTTGCAGCTCTCGAGCAAAAATTTCATAGTTATTTTTTGAATCCCTTGTTGATCTTGGAAGGATCAATTGATCATGTGGTTAACTCACATTAGATACTATAAGGTATCTTGGATTCACTTCAAATTTTGGTGGTATTTATGTGTGTTTTAATATTTCAAGGTTATTCACTTTTCTCCTTGTTGTGTTGAAGGGAGGAAGGTTAGAATAGTGTTGTTTGATTTCTTGCTAGGTGGGAAATTATTGTGTTGTTGTTTATGGATCCTGAGTCGAAGTCTTGCATCTAATAAATAGATCTTTATGGAATATTTGTTTCTTATTTGTATTCCAATTTATGATGGAGGGATGAAGGAATAAATCTCTAAGTATTAAATTCTTATTGGGTGAAAATATCATGTGTGTAGTTTTTATATCTCCCAAGTAGATCATGAGTGGGAGTTTTGTTTCTTGGTAATTGTTTGGTTTCTCTCCAAGATTATTTGTGTATTATTGGGAGATAATTTTGCATTGTTTTTACTAGATATTAGTTGTTTCTTGTTATGTTCTTGTTATTTTATTTGGTGTAATACCTTGGACAAAGATTTTTCATCTCCTAGATGGGTCCTAGGAGGTTTTTTATTAGAAGCTTGGTTGTTATATGTTGTGTCAAGTGTGTTTCTTGTTGGGATATATGTTTATCCACTATTTTAAGTTTTTTCATTGTATTTGGGTGTGGGATCCTGATAAAATTGTAGGTTAGTTATACCTAGGAGTCTAAAGGATATTGATTTTTATACTATTGAGCTCATAATGCTTAAGGTCTATATCCCTAGTGAGTAGTTCCAATATTGTTTTATGACATTTTATTCATGGGGTCATTATGTTGTATTCCAATTTTAAGGGCTGGTCAAAACCCCTATCTAAAGCTCAAGATGTCATTTGTAAAATTTAAAAAGTAGCTTATTTCATATAGATATGTTAAGTGGTTTAGCAACACTATTTTTTTGGTTTTGGGTTCTAGGTAAGAACCCTTGTATGATTCTAGTTTTAGGGCATGGTCTAAACCCCTATATGAATAGCTAGTTTTATATTATCAATATTTGAGATGAGCTAGTTTCAAGTGGGATTTTTGAGTGGTTTAGTGTCCCTATTTTATGTTGTTTCATTTTTGCATTCTTGTAAAAAAATCCCTATTTTTGGTTGTTGGTTGTTTATTCATTGTTATGTCTCAAGGGCCACTGGTAGAGGCATTATATGAGATAGTAAATGTCTTATATTTTCCTCCTTTATAAAAGGATTCAGTGCCTTTCAAAACCTATTTTTTTACCCTCATCTAAAAACCAAAAATACTTTATTTTGGCTACAAAATATAAAATTTAAAACCCTAATAAAAAATATATGAAACACATAGTAAATATAACTATGAATAGAAACATAGTAAAAATGATACAATAGGTTCACCAAATGGTAAAATATGAATAAGTTTAATTTTTATAGATAAAATTATGAGTGCCATTTACATTCATCATCACAAGGTTCAAAATGGCTCAAAGATGATCCATATTTCCTAGGATAAGGATGTATGGGTCCCTAAGAAAATTATGTGAAAGGAATGTGATGGAGGATATATGTAAATAAATATTATGTAGTGGGATAAATACATAGGTTTGAATGATGCCTACTCCACAAAAGGAAAGATTCAAGAGCACACCAAAGTAGTAGTAATAGATTATCTAAATGGATCAACATATAATTTAATATTTTTGGAAGCCACATAAATGGTATAAAATTAACAAGGGGAGGTCCAATTTGAACAAGATAATGAATCTAAAATTAAATAAATCCATTTTTAGGGACCTTTCCCCAAAGAAATGGAGGATATTTTTGATATATTTGGACTCCTCAAGACTGAGAAGATTCTTCCTACAATAAAATATTTTCTTGAGTAGAGGGTTGGAAGTGTGAACACACAGCCAAGAAAAACATGAGGAGATAATGATGAGAATAAATTTTATGTATTATCAATAATTTTTCATTAACTCTACCACTAATACATGGCTAGTGTGTGGAATTTTGGCTGACATAAGTGTATAAGTAAACATACTCACTAAAGTTACATATAATAAAATGGAAATCCATGCCCTAAAGCATTTAGTTCATGTATTTTTCATGGCCAATAAGACATGAACACAAATATATCAAACACTATGAAACACCAAGATAGACATTAGTGGTGAAATGTTCACTATTTATTTTGAAGTAATTAACTTATCCAAAGTAGATAATTACCCATCCTTGTTTAGAACGCCATGATGTTGTGAAAATCATGCAAAAATGTGCACTAAGAATCTATATATGAGCTTTAAGAATCATAAAATTTGGGTGGTGATTTTAATTGATAATAATAATGTAACTGCTTATGTAGAGAGATTATATATAATATAACACATTAATAACATCTATAACATTATCATGCACAATTATGAGTACCTAAATCTAATGGTTTATGGTGTGTTACATTCTAAAATTGGGATGTTTGCCTAAAAACCTATGAGTTGTGCATGTGAGAGATGAGTTGAGGATAAATACAAGGTCATTAGAATCAATTATGCAAATATTAGGATTAGTCACATACAATCACTAAGAGGAAATTCAATGTACTCATACTTAGGGTTGTCCTCAAAGAATACAAACAATGGAAAGAGTGTGAAATATGGGTACAACACATAGCATATGTAATAAATTGGGTGTTAATGATACGTAATAGATGTATGGATAAGATACCAAGGTATGATGTCTATGCTTATGTGTATGTATATGTAAGATACATTTAATAATGTATTTCAAAGGAAGATGATGCATTACTTCACTTTAACACATGGTGAATATAACAACATCTCATTAGTGGGACACTCACAGTCCAAAATATAAATAAAAAGTGAAAGAGGAAATATGCATTTGAAAGGATAAATGATAGGAAGGTCCTAAATCTATGTTAAAGAGACATAAATAAAGTAGGAAATTTGAAATATTTTGAGTTGGTATGGAAGCAAAAAAACCTTTTTCAACCTGTATGGCTTTACATGCATGATTTATATAGTATCTTTAGAATATTGGATTACATATGTTAAATTTTGAGAGAGACCATAAGAAATAAATTAGAGTGAGAGCTCATAAAGGAGGAATTCACCCACAATCAAATATTCCACTATAACGATCCTAAGTTATCTGATTTGTTTCAAAATATGAAGAGGGAGATATTCCAAGATGATGCATGATGTAAGGACTATATACATGTTACATATTAGGAAGAAGAATTCACAATTCATAATATTTTTAGAGAGAATGATTCTAGAGTCATGTTTGTTGATCAAGTATTGGGAGAGTTAGATACATCAAGTTGCATGTCAGAACAAAAGTACACAAAAGAGAAAATTTTGTTAAAAATAAAATATAGGTAAAGTAAGAACCTAATGATGACCTTGACCATTTGAACCTCAATATTTCAATTGGGGATTCAGGATTAGAATATATAAAAAGTGACAATGAAAATTATTAAAATGAAACATTGTACATAAAAGAGATCATTACTAAACTAATATAGAACCTAATATTTACATGTTTAGATATTACTATTTCCTTATATAAATGGCTAGAAATATAGAGTGACTAAATTAATTTTAATACGTATTCTAATTAGGATATAATTAGACAAAATAAGTACACCAAACACTAGGAATGATGAGAATCAAATTATGTGAAGGTGAAATACTAGTGAATAAAATACCATATGGAATGAACTCAGACTTGGACCTAACAGTGAAGGAAGATATATAAAAAATGATTTTCATAGTGATAATCTATCGAGTTGATAATTTTAACTAGGTTATCTGTATAGTTATTAGTATCATAAAAGATGATCAAATTAGGATTTGCATGGATTTTCATGCATGAAATGAATTCTGTATTACCAACCCTTTGTCCATGTTATCTATGAAATATATTTCTACAAAGGGTTATAGCTTATGATAAATACACATTTACTTAAATTCTAAAGGTATATTTAAGTTCAAATTGTAGTAAAGGATAAGGGAAAAAAAACTTTTTTAAAAAAATGAGGGTCTTTACATATGATATAATTCCATTTAGGTTGAAAAATACACAAATTTTTATTTTTCGTTGATAGTCATAAAGGAATTCAATGAATTTATATATAGGAATTTGCTTGGGTGATTTAGTAGTTTGTGGGTCAGTGAGAGATTATCATCGATATTTTCACTTAGTAACTAAAAATTTATCAAAATCTAAAGAAGTGTGTATTTTCTACATTATTTTGAATAAAAATTAAGCATGTGATTTGAAACTAAAATGTGTTATTGGACTCCACAAATTAAAAAATTATAAAGTTAGGGGCTCCATGTACTCAAAGATACATGTGCACATTCTTGGGATAGATAAGATACTATTTTTTGGCCCCCAATTTTGACCAAGTCTAGGCTCATGCATCACTTCTCATAGAAGAAGCTAAATTTAACATGTGAGAAAGAGATGGTATAGATGTACTGGATCCTTGGGATCACTCAATAGGAATTAACCAAGTCATTAGATTACATGTGGGACATAATGGTCAGTAGAATGACATAAAGTGTGAGGATTGAGGATGAGGTTTCACAGAGCATGGAACATAGGAGTAACCAGCTAAAATAACTTCAATGGGTCAATTGATAATAAAGTTTAAGCTAAAACCATTCAAATGGAATATAGTAAATTAAGGAATAAATATAAGAGTCAAGGAAGATATGGATATTTATTTTAATGATTAATTAGGGTTACCTACATTAATTATTGAGTGTGTCTCCAGGAATGGCCATTAATGAATGTAATTGCAAGAGTGGTTCTTGGAATTATAAATGCCTAACTTGATACAATACAAAAAAGGGATAGTGATACATGGAATGGAGATAATATAATATAGTAGAGCCTATAACTCCATCCTATCATAATTTTCAATTAGAAGTAGTCATTATGAATACAAGTTATTTCATGTTGATATAACTTTAAATTAATGACACCCTTGTTGATATCTTTATTATATGATAATTGATGCATGAGGTACCCAAGGAAGCTCTTCATAATTAAATACCATGATTATGACCTAAAGTCTCTCTATTTTCACCTTGGATGAGAAATCAAGGTTCCCCTTGTGTGATATGCTAAAGTAGTTAGACTATGTAAGGATATGTGCTTATGGTGCAAAATCCATGAGTGCATGGAAATTCTCCCAACAATCTAATTCCATTTTTGGGACATGAAATTGAACTTGTTGAAACATTGGTGAGTAGAGATGATTTTTGGGATATCATTAGATAATATTGAGCATTTTTTAGAGAAAATAAAATGTAATTTCACAATAAAGCATCTAATTTGCATCAAAAGCATACCAAGTGGGTAGAGTATAATTTTCATGACCCACTATATGAATTATTATTTTACTAGTCATCAACACATTTTCACACATGGATTTCCACATATGCTATGAGAAATAATAGAAATTATGGTCATAAATACCCTTGGACAAATTAACATGTAGAGTAGCTAAAACATCTAGATATTTTTTGGAATCAAGTTGTGAATGTCTTGTGGTGATGAAATATTAATAAATACCTAATTGAATTCACAATTTATAAATATTATTTCATTAAGGAGGTAGTTACATGAACCCCAATGTTTTTATATCACATAGATCCTATGGGAAATTAAGAAACTTATGTTAAAATCAAGAATAGAAAACATGCTAATATATACCTAAAATTCAATGTGTAGGGCCTTCATGGAGGGTAAAGGATAAAGGGGCATGGTTCACATGAAAAAATGATAATAAATTATGACATGGAGATACTAAACAAGTGATAGCTTAGGAGGCATAAATATGATGATAATTGGCAAAAGTCCAAGGCCACAAAGGACCCTGGGAAGAGGGGAGAGTTTGATTTGGGAGATGTATTGAGGACCTACATATAAAAGGGATTAAATGTGGATGACTCTTGGGTAGAAGAATTTTTTTTTGTTAAGGAAAAAGTAAGTGTCAATGAGTTAGAGCATTGTCTGAATGGATATAACAAACTTATTTAGGAACCAAAAAGCATGAAAGATTATAGGGAGGATGTGCCACTTTCAATCTTACTAAAACACATGCTCATGTGTCTTGCTTACTTAAGGGGTAGGTATGCATGGTAGTTTTAGAGTACCAATGATAGATAAAAATATAAGAGAAGAAGTATATAATGGTTTCTTATAACAACTAGTTCCATATAAGACATTAGAACCCATTGCAATGTGGTTTGCACCACTTAAAAGTTAAAAAATGTATGATATGCCATATATAGGAGGTAGTAATTCTCCTTAGGTATGTATCAATGTGAATTATAGTATAGTAATTGTAGAACAAGAAACAAAGAGGGTTAATATAGTGTTGGTAAAAATGTAATCCAAAATAAAATCATGAACTAACACCCTATTCTTGTTCCCTAGGGTGAGCTAGAATCACTAAACAAAGAAATCAATACAAGAAGATAAACAAAACATTCACCTTCCTTGAAGACTTCATATAGCAATTGTTGGGGAAATGCTTATGCTCAATTTGTGGATATATGAGTCGTTATCAATGCATGTGTTGAATCTTATGGCATCTCCCCTTGTCTATACATGGATTTGTTCACTTTAGATGTATAATGGTGAAGCTTCTTATAAATAATTTGGCATTAATTATTTGCACATAAAATTTTCATAGAAAATGGTCATGGGCCTTGTATTTATAGCTTGACTAAAATCATATGGACCATTTATCTCAAGCTCGAGATGTGTGGTTCAAAATAAATTCAACTTTAGAGACTAATTGTAATAATTGTTGCCATTAATATTTGGAAGAATGGGGAAATTAATAGTCATGGACTGCATAAATCATATATTTTTTTCATTGATTAGGCTTGGCTTGCATTTTGACTTTTGTGACCACTTATGTCATGATGATTTCACTTTTTGTTGAATTTTCATTTTCCAAAATTAGATATTAACTAATTTGATATGGATTTTTCACTTAAGCATTTAATTAAATTTAAATAGTTAAGTGAATCTAATTAGGATTTTTACAATTCTTAAAATTTGATTAATTACCATGCACTATTGGATGAAAACATAAATTGGATAGGTTAAAATTTTATTGTGAATGAATTAGAATAAGGTAATAATTATGTACATTAAAATTCCATAATTAGGAACATACTGAAATGATTCAAGAATTGCACGTGATGTGTGCAAATGAATTAGAGCATTTCTGTGGTTTTGATCCAATGTGTGCATTATTTTAGGAAGTCATTTACACTTATAATTTTGATATGGCAATCGTGAGAATTGGATGTTTACATTTTTACCCTATTTTTAAAGGCATTATGAGATATTAGGCACAGTAACATCTTTTTAAAGAATTAAAAAGTCATTAAGAAGAATTTTGGAAAAATTGGCTAAAGAGATAATCAGTGACCCTTGTGCCCCCTCGAGAGGGCAAGTAGGGATGAAATATTAGCATGGGATCAAAAAAAAAATTTGGAATAAATAGAGAAAAATTAGACCCAAACAAAAAGGGTGGTCTTGGTTGATAGTTAATGATGTGTTCTAGTAGGGAAGATTTGATATTTCGATCAGTTTTAAAAAAATTCCCCAATAGGGTAGATTTTCATTTAGAGAAATAATGATTAGGCATGTGAATAAATGGTTGGTAAGAGTAAACAAGGAGATAATTTTTATAACATTGCCGATTTAGACTTCCCACTTTTAGGATTTTGATATAACACTAATACAATATACACCATGATAGGAAAGACCCTAATAAACCACTTGTAATGTGCATTGGGAGTGACCCCTAATTTACTAGACAAATGACAACATCTCACCTGTGATAAAAACCATGATGGGAATGCTAGCAGATGCCATCAGATAGACCCAAATGCAATGGAATAATAGAAAACACCATGATGATGCCTCTATAAACATCATCAAAGGAGTTGAGGTGACCAAAAAAATGGAAACAAACATCATTTAATGAAATAATCAAACATAAACCAAAATAAAAATAACATAATGTGTCTAATTTATTTAATAAACACACCAAGAACAATGAAAATGCCCAAAACATTGCTTGGGAGACTCAAGATGCCTTTGAGAGGGGAGAGTGAAAAATAATTTTTTGACAAACTTGATAGGCAGAAGAAATAAGCATGTGTTTTAGTAGACAAGATTGAAAAATGGGGTAGTTAGAAGAAAATAAATCAGAATGGGGCAAATGAGGCAAACTTGAGCCTCCTAAAAAGAATAATGGATCACAAAAGGGCCCTAGGGGTAAAAATTAAAAATGTTGAATGTATATTCACCCCTGGGGGTAAAAACTACTCATTTTTACCCTCCAATATTACAATCTTGAGCTCTGACATTTACACATGAGAGAGATTTACAAACAATATCCCTTATCACTGACACCTTAGACAGTGCATTCAAAAGTATCAATGACCATTGGGTAGAGGGGAATTAATAGGCACCTTTTTTGTTTTTAATTTGGTCATTAATAATATTTATTAGGCCTAATAAGTAGGTGAAAAAATGACTTCACCGATCTCAAATAGATAAAAATGACAAAATTAACACAGTAAACAATGGGAATGCAATGTAAACATTGATGTCATGAGGAAATCAGTGAGATCACTAAAATAAATGAAAATCACCAAAACTATGAAATTGTGTATATCATTACAAATATCATAATGGCAAAAACATGAGTCAAACAATGGTGTTTCCAGTCAAATTGTAGTATCACCAATCAAATGGTGGCATCATAGTTAAATGATGAAATTGCATAACAATATGAAAAATGTCAAAGTCACTATAAATGGTGAGGTCATCCTACCAAATGGTGGGATCAACTTGTGTAACAATGAAATCATAGACCTGAGGAGGAAAATGGTGGGATCACCTTGAAGAATAAATGAATTCATTAAGGAAAATGATGAGGTTGCCACAAATGGAAAATAGTCCAAGAGAAAGTGGAAATTAGGATAAAAGAATAATTTTCTATGTCAAAAACTATAAAATAAATTGTAGGTTGATAAACTAGAAGAAAAATAGAAAAGTGTATAACTTGATTCTATATGGTTTTTGATATTTAGGAACATGTAGGGTTCATCACAACATGTGAGCAATGGTCTCAGGTCCTATGCCAACTTGGTATTATGGAAAATGAGATTATGGGGCTAAAAGAGGTAGTATACCTACAACACATAGCTCATATACTAGTGATTCAAATGGATCATGGATCCCTATCAATTCTAGTGGAGCACTGGCATTTGGAGACATCTACTTTCCATCTATGTACTAGAGAGGTTATTATGGCCCTGAGTATGTACACTAAATTTTATTTTTGGATGATTTGATTGGAGTGATGGGCCTAGTTAGTTTTGAGGTGTACATTGATATTGACATGTTGAAGGACCTATCTTGGCCTCTAATGATTATTATAGGATTTCCACCACCTCTACCATAGGGCATAGTACCCTAATAGGTACTAATTTTTATGGCTCTTGTCAGTGGCCTCTTACTTCCTAAAAAGAGCAGTCGATTATTTAAAATTGTTTTGATAGGCATGGTGAAAGACATGTATTATAATACATTATTTGTATGGGGCCCAATTATATTGGCATAGTTGTAAAAAGACTTACACATGTTTACATATCAGAGAGGGTGAAACATTGGACATAATAAGTGGGATAGAGCCCAAGTATATGTTTAGAGTCTTTATAGGGAACTAGATAAGGCTCAGTATCTTGTATCTGATGATGGTGTCTATATCATTGACTGACATGACCACAACCAAGGATAATGCCTTATGCATGAAGGATGATGTCCTCTATGTAAAGGATGAGATCGCTTACTATACTAATTTATATGAGACATTAGTCCTAGTGGATTAGAGGGCACCTACATACAGCCAACAGACTAGTAGGACGTCTAGGTCTTGACACACTACTACATCAAAGCATTCAGTAGCACATCCAAATCCATGATAGGTAGTAATGGGGCTACCTCCACCATAAACACCACCATCACCAACACCTAGTATAAGAAAAAGCTTTTATTAGAGTACTCTAGAGATAGAATGAGCCAGAGCTAATTTTGTACCTTTATAAGGCTACATTTTTATCAATGTATATGGGGTATGTGCACAAAGTTAGGGGACAATTCCATGGACATTTTAGGTAATGTGATCACATTATTAAATAACATGATCAATTTATTTAATTAACATTATCACATTATTTAATTAACATGATCGCATTATTTAAATTATGGCTCAGTAATTACCAATCCATAATACAATCATGCTATTGAGAAAAAAATAAAGCATATGTGTTAGTATAAATCATGTGATCATGTTACTGAGAAAACAATAATGCTTACGTGTTACTTTAAATTCAAATATATAATGTATTATACAATGCATACACATTATTTAATGCATACATGTTGTTTTGTTATAAGACTAAAACCATCTCCACAAGCATGTGGGAGTTTCACATAAACGTAAATTTGGCCATAATCTTATATTTACTACTCTATATACTTAAAATTTATTTTAGTAAATATAATAAATTAGGGTCACTCAACATTTGATAGAGTTGGTCTCACAGTTTCATGCCTTACAATGTGGATTTTTTTTTAAATCCAATTAAGCCAGTATTTAGTCATTTTTAGTGTATAAGTATTAAACCTAGGGATTTCAAGACAAAAAATTTCAATTGATATCCATTTTTGGTAAACATATAGTCATTTTTTAGGTTTTTGTGCCTTCTAGATTGATTCTTGACATTTCTAGGAGTCTTAGGTTTGTCAAAAGTGAAGTTTTCAAACCACTCACTTTGAAATTTATGCAAAGTGGTGTGATTGGGGTATCATAGGTCACATTGATGGCTTATACATCAAATAACCATTTTGTATTAATTTCACTTGTTAATCATCCCTCCCTCATCCTTGATCACTTCCTACTCATCCCTAATCACCCCTAATCTCTCTCTCATCATGCTTCATTATCCTTAATCACTCCCTCATTGACCCTCATTATCCCTAGTCATCTTTATTCACTCCCTCATGATCCTTGATTACTCCCTCATTAACCCTCACTATGCCTCATCATCCCTAATCACTCACTCCTCATCCCTCTTTGTCCCTCATCACTCCCTCATTAACCCTCACCATCCTTCACCATATTTAATCACTCCATCATCCCTAATCACTCCCTCATTGGCCTTTACCATCCCTAATCATTGCTTCATCATCCTTAATCACTCCCTCGTTAGTCCTAATAATCTCTAATTGCTCCCTTATTATCCCTCACCAATCCTCATCATTTATAATCACTCCTTTATTTCCCTCACCATCCCTCATGATGCATAGCCCTATTGTATACTCTTCTTTTCCAATCTCTCTACTAATATCCACCTAGCTTTTACTTTGCCTTTTCTTTCTTGATATATATCTTTGGACCCTGCATACATTTTAAATTCACATCTACATTTTATTCATTTCATTTATTCTCCACCATTCTTCAGATGGTTTCACTAAACTCTTCATTCTATTCTCTTAGATCAATGCATTAAATCTCTCCTACTTTGAGACTATCCCCCTTACTAGTCTTTATGATTTATAATAACTTAGATCAAATCCTATCTCTATTTCCTTAGTATTTAATAGGGATTTAACAAACCTTGTTCCACTCCTTTGAGTTCTCTCTAACCTCTTCTCAAACCTACTTAACTTCTCAACACAATCCTCATATCATACACTACCTCTTACTCTATCATAGACTCTTTTTATATAGACTCAAATCAGCCTCATTTATGGATACCCTACAACATATCCCATCTCTTTACAAAGTTATAGGATTTGGTTCAACTATTTGATAACTTTTTTTGGCTCTTTCTACTCTCGGATTAGGTCTTTAGGTTTCCTTCTACCCTATTTACCACATAGTCCTCCCTTATCTATACTTATCCATACTTACACAACTTAAAAACACTATATTATATCTGTGCATGTTGAACTCAAACTTTTCACCAAATTTTATGAATTATTGATGGTTATAACTCCAAAAAACTAACTTTGAAATTAGAAACCCTAATACAGGGTTTGGATTGGTTTTACAGACCTAAGAAGGGTCAAAATGAGATTCCAATATTCCAAAGGCATTTCCAATGATTTTGAATATTGTATTAGGTTTTATTTGACTCTATTCACATTTTCCATGTGTTATATTTCCCTTTTTAATCTAGAGTAGATTTACTTAACCAAATTTGAATAGATTATGTACTCAGTCATAGGTCTATAGTAATCCAAGAAGAGGTTATTTGTTTTAATTAATTAAAAAAAGGGTTCTAAATAAAAATTAAGGTTTGAAATCCTCTACATAATGTTTACACATTTTTAAAAATCAATGGCTTCCATTTATAACACACAATTTTCCAATTTCCATGAGATACCACTTTGACCGTGTTAAGTTTATTGATGATTGCAGGACTATGTTAGTTTTATTTTTGCTCTTTAAAATATATGAAATATACTTGAAAGAATATAATACTTCATTATCATATGATAATCAACTCACCAACATATGCATTTGAATTTTCACTCCAATACATACATATACCTTCTCACACAGATATATACTCAAAACCTTTGTTCACAGAAGATAGGGATGTGTTATTCAACATAGAATGTCCTTAGAGTAATAAAAACATATAATTTTTAAATACTATTAATGAATTTTTATGTCAAGTTATTAATTACTCATACATTCCAAAATCCCATCAAATATATCCTCTTCCACAAGAATGACCTTCACTCAAATTTCAAGGCACAACTTGTAAAAGCACAAGGGTACAATTTGTAATTTGAACATTCAAAATATTTGAAACTCAAATGAAAAATGATATAATCACCATAAAATAAAAGTTATTTTCAACTTATAACTCACATAAATATCACAAATAACTAGTTATTAATTATGTTTCATGATCATGCAAATTGTCAACTATCTTTGCACATATTCAAGAAGATGTAGGGTCTATTTGTTTTCTTGTCTACAAATAATCAAAATTTGTATTTATTAATTTTTTTAGGGTTATTTACATTCATCCTTTCAAATCCTACCCCATCCAACTCTCTTAAATATGAATATGAATACAAAATAAGACATGGACAAGACTCTTGTTACCAAATAACCATCAAATGAATTCTAACTTATTTTGTATGTTAAGAGTGACCTCAACTAACTCAACTACTAGCATATTTCTCAAATATGAGTTTAGTTATATGTGTTGTAACACACTAAAATCCTTTCTAAAGTTTAACCACACCAAATTCAATGTTGGAATCCTTGAAACAAGATTGAAGTCTCTATGAAAGTTAAAAAATTCAAATGAAATATTTGGCGAGAAAGTCCAATACAAATATAATTCAAAATTGACACAAAATTAGAAAATTAAAAATACTCCTACAAACTTCTTATGACCTTAACCACCTTTTAAAGACTCAAAACATGTAAACTATATCATTATTTATATTGGGTAATGATGCTCCTGCATCACCTCATCATCCCTAATCACTACAACATCATACCTCATCATTGCTAATCATTCATTCCTTATCCCTCATCTCCCATAATCACTCACTCATTAATCCTCACCATCAATCATTATCCATAATCACTCCCTCATCCTACCTAATCACTCTCTCATTGAACCTCACCATCCCTCACCATCCCTATTGACTCCCTCATCATCTCTACTTAGTTCCTCCTCATCCCTCCTCATCCTTAATCACTTCATCCAATAACATGATGGTGGTATTTTGTTGGGGTTTAACAATGTTAGGAGCTACAAGTGGATATCTAAGTGATAGCATAAAATATAAGACATAGTGATCAAACTGATGTGGAGGAAAATTTGAAACATAAATATTTAACACCTATGAAAAAATATGGGCTTATTAGTAATTATGTAATTCACAATTGAAAATCCACCAGAAAAAGAGAATCAAGTAAAACCTCCATAGCACCAAAAATGGGTAGTAAATACATGAGGATCACCAAGCTATGTGATTTCCCGAAACCAATCAATTGCTTTCCATATGAGGAAATTTTATGATCTGAATAATTACATTGAAGGCCTTCTATTTGTATGTCTATTGATTGAGTCATCATACCAGAGAGTGGAAAATAATTTTCAAATGATTAGAACAAGTAGTCCAAGATTGGAAAGTGGTGCTTAATTCATAACTTTAGTATTCAATCAAATGAAGAGTGTCACACTATTATCTCTCTTTTTTCACGTCTTGAGAAGTGGGTACAAGTTATCTAGAAATATAAAAAGTTAAGTAGATAATATATTATGAACCCAATGATATGGTTGGTACTAAAAATATCTCTACTTCCCCTAATAAGAAATTATATGAATTAAAAATGTTGTTTCATTAACAAACATAGATCAATGGTGAGACAATACACTTCATAATTTCTAATGGAAGTCATAATAATTTAATTTCTCCTAAATCTTATTTTAAAAAATTGAACTTGAAATTTATACATCATCTATAGCCATACACTAGTGTATGGTCTAGTGTAGGCCTTGAGAAATTGATCACCTAGTAGAGTCCCTTGGTGTACAAAATCAAACTTTTTAAATATGTAATCCTTTGTGACATCTCATCATTGTAGGTGTGTGATGTTTTACAAGTGTTCAACCATGTATTTACCATTGACATATAGTATATAAATTAAATCCTTAAAATGTTGTGATACATTGTCATGATCTAAAATACCATATATCATAGTTAGTTCATAAGCTTTCAGTCATTAGTGCCAGTTAGTGAAGGAATATTTTTAGTTCTAGTAAGAAGTATACTCTTAATGGTAATAATTAAATGTAATGACATCCTTATGCCACCATATCATAGTGTGGTTTATCTAGTAATAAAAAAGATAAAATAATTAAACTATAAACTAGATGAATATAAGGATATTTTTCCATCACCTAAATAAGTTCCTACATACTATACACTAAACAATTCTATTGATTTGATCCCCTAACTACCTATACCTCAAACCTCTTTATAAAACATATCATTTCTAGAGAATGAATAGATCAAGTGGTAGATCTAAGAAATCATGGATAATGGACACATCATTCCCAAATCATTGCCTTGAAAAATCCCAATTGTGTTTATGCCAAAGTTGTGAATCAATTAAAAAAATATTAACAAGATTAAAGTGAATAACTATTATCCTCATTTAAATATTGAGGCATTTTTATACCATATCCATGGTGTATAAGTCTTTTCCAAAATTGATCTTAAGTTTGGGTATCAACATATTCATGTTAAACCTCTAGATAATTGGAATATATTCTTTAAAAAAAAAGGAAGTATTGATTGACTAGTTAGTTATGCATTTTAGGTTAAATCATATAACGAATTCATTAATTTCAAGATGTTGAATGACATCCTCAGGACCTTTACCTATGTCATTTTTTCAATCTACCTTAATGACATCTTAATCTTTAAAAAACATGGGATGAACATATACACCATGTTGAACTAGTATTTCACATTTTGTAGAAACATATTTTTATGATAACATGAATAAATGTTCATTTTTCATAAAAGAGATAAAATATTTGGGACACATTACACACACAAGGAGTGCATGTGTGAACCATACCAAGATTCAAGTTCTATAGGAATGGGAAACACTAAATAACTTTGCATCTTATTCAAATATTTTTTCAGAATTAGAAAATTATACAAGATATTTGTGTTTGATTTTTATCTTTTGAACCAAACCACCAAAGGAGGAACCAAATAAAGTTTCATTTAGTCAGTTTCACAACAAAGATAATTCAATGTAATAAAATTTAGACTCTATTTTGTGTTAATACTTATGTTACTTGACTATAAATTTGGAAGATCATCCAATTCATTCAGTAATACAATTGACTATCACAAATGGGTATTGACAATAAAAGTCCTAGAAAAGAGTTAATTTCTATTATAATGGATTAAACAACATATTATTAGAATCAAAGATATATTTATAGTATATAATTACACAAAATGATGAGGGAGTAATTAGGGATGATAAGGGTCAATGATGGAGTGATGAAGGATGGTGAGAGATGGTGAGGGTCAATAAGGGAGTGATTAGTGATGATGAGGGATGAATAAATATTGATTATGGATTATGAGGGACGATAAGTGAGTGATTAGGGATGATGAGGGATGGTGATAATAAATTAATGAGTGATTAGGGATGATGAATGATGGGGATGGAGTGATTAGAGATGACGAGTGATAGTTAGGGTCAATGGAGGAGTGATTATGGATGATAAGGGAGTGATTAGAGATGACTAGGGATAGTGAGGGTCAATGAGAGAGTGATTAAGGACAATGAGGAACGATGAGAGAGTGATTATGGGTAATTAAGGATGAGTAGGAAGTGATTAAGGATGAGGGAGGGATGATGATCAAGTGAAATTAACATGTAAAGTGGTTGTTTGATGTGTGTAGGTCATCAATGTGACCTATGCTACCCCAATAACACCACTTTGCATCAATTTCAAAGTGATTGGTTTGAAAACTTCAATTTTGAAAAACTTGAGACTCTTATAAATGTTTGGAATCAATCCAAAAGGTACAAAAATATATAAAATGACTATAGTATACTAAAAATGGATACCAATTACAAAATTTACGTCCTAAAAACCCTAGGTTTGATACTTAGACACTGGAAATGCCTAAGTACTGACCTAATTGGATTTTGAAAAACTATTTTCCACATCATAAGGAGTGCAACTATGAAACCAACTCTATCATATGTTGAGTGGCCCTAATTTATTATATTTACTAAAATAAATTTCAATTATAAAACTTTTACTGAACATTTAGAGTAGTAAATATAAGATCATGGCCAAAGTTGCCTTCATGTGCAACTCCCACATGATTGTGGAGATGGTTTTGGTCTTATAATAAAACAATACTTACACATTATAAAATGTGTGTGTGTTGTATAATACATTATACAAAGTATATGTGTTATAATGCATATGCATTGTATAATACATTATACAATGCACACACATGACTTGAATTTGAATTGAAAATTGAGCCTTTAGGCTTGGAAATGGCTTGGAATTTTGAACCAAAGGCTTGTGACTATGCATCTACAACCGAGATCAAGAGTTTTGAGAAAAACCAACAAATTTAAAATTCAATCACCAAATATACTATGAATTTGAACATCAAAATTTAAAAAATTATCACCATCATGACAAGCACACTGTCCTCTTTCTAAATATATGATTTTTATCATTTTTACGCTATTTTAAGGATTCAAACTATATTTATTTTTAACTACACCATTTTTAGGCCACTACATGCCACACCTATACATGCCTATTCATGTTTATCTAATTTATTTTTCTTTGATCCAATTACAAAAGAAATTATATGGTAACAAACTAGGCCTAATTCTACACAAAAAAAAAAATCAAATTTCATTTTTTTGAGGTAGTTAGGGTGGGCCGCACGACCGTCTACCCATTTTTTTGTTAGTTTTCAGTATCTACTTAATTTCAAAAATATATATATATATATATATATTAAAATTTTCATAGCACACTAGAAGATCTTATCTAAATATTCACCAAAGGGTTTCAAACAATATATAACGATGCTCAAAAAATGGTGGGCCACATGGACATCTATCTACTATGTTTTCTTAAAAAAATAGGAGGTCCTCTTCAAATTTTAGATGTTTGACCTACTTATACTTAACTATATTTCAAAAAAATAGTTTTTTGGAAGCTAGACTTAAAATTCTGTAATTCTTTTTTTTATACCATCTTCAAATTTGAGTGTAGCCATCTCAAATTATCTATAGAGGTTCAAATTTCTGAAATTTCAAAAAAATCATGTCCATGGGTAAGACCTTTTTTATCCCCCAACTTTATGCACTTACCCTCTGAGAAGTACATATGCTCTCAATTTATAAACCTATTTATTTTGAGATATACATATGACATTCATTTTGGCTCATGGATCATTGTATATGGACTCCTATTATTATTTTTCTATGCTCTTTATTTTTGTACAACTGTGATGTTAGATGTTAGATGTTGATCAGAACATGGATATTGATGTGTATTTGTTTGCTATGATTTTTTTGTCTTTTTGTATTGCCAATTTATTTTGATCTCATGTTTATATCTTGGATGTACATGTAGTATGACTAGATGGTAGATGCCTACTTTAGGATATGCATGTCCTTAAGTAGCATAGGTATAGGGATGTTGTGTTTATATGATGGCATTGTGATCACATCTTGTATAGTGTTTGCATAAATGTATTGTGTCCTAGCATTGTTATGTGCAATATTGAGCACTTGGTTTTGTTTAATTTTTTGCAAATGAAAATATGTATCATAAGTATGGATAACTTATAATAACATTTTATGTCATATTGTTCATGAATCTATTCAAATGTGAATATTTACATCTTAAGATGATGATAAAATATCAAAACCTAAGTTGAAAACAAAACCCATCTAAACACAACACACAAAACAAAAATAAAAGAGTTAAAAAGACAAGATGCAAACAACTTAAATATGAGATATGAGTCATAAATACTTAAGTGTAAAACAAAAATGCTTCACACATAAACAAATGAACAAACAAATAAAAATAAACAAACATTAAAAATAGTTTAAATACAAAATTAGATGACTCAATTCCAAGTAAAGGAAATACTCAAGTGTTAATTAATTATATTCAAACACAACATTCAAATAAAACAACAAAAATACAAAGTGCAAACAACTTAAAATCGATATATCAAATATCAAGACTTAAGTGTAATACAAAATGTATCAAGCACAAGCAATCAATAAACAACATAAACAAATAAGAATAAACAAACAACACAAAAATTTAAAAAAATAATCAAACAAAAATAAATAAAAAATATAAAAAATACAAGCATAAATTTTAAGTCACTTAAATCAATATATGGATAATTAAGACTTAAGTGCTAACAAGAAGTACCCAATGTAAACAAGCAAAAACAATCTAAACACAAAAGTAAACAACTCAAGCCCAAGTTGAGGAAAGACTCAAGCATAAACTAATTATACTTAAACACACAACATACAAAACAAAAAAGCAATAAACTCAATAATGAAACACACAATACATAATTTAAGTAAGATAAAAAAAATCAATGCAACCAATCAACAATCATGTGTGTAATAAATGAGGTGTTACACTTTGGATATTTTGACCCTAGGCTAAGGGGACAATTAACTGGTTGTCATAATAAGGAGAATAAAATAAGGAGAAGGGGTGGTCAAGCTAACTCCAAATGCCCCAAATGCAAGTGGACGCTACATACATAGTCCTATGGTTTTCAGGCCAAATGTAGTTCTCCCAATGATATAGGACAGAAGAAAAGTAATGACAAGTAAGTATATTATGATATAGAAGAAATGGTAAAAGCATACTCACCAAATAGTGAGAGCATTAGGAATTAGAAATAGAAAGTGGAGAGTGAGATCATTGTATCAATTTCAAATGTACAATCCTCACAAAAGTGACTCACAAAATGATGAGAGAGTAATGAATAATGAGACTAGTCAAGCTGACTTGAGATGCCCCATGCATCTAAGCACTACTTACATAGTCTATGTGGACCTTAGGATAATGTAATTCTTCTAAAAATGGGAGGAAAAATGGTATGGCATGGAAATTGTCAATGAAAACAAATGGTCCAGATATGAGGGTTCCCACCTAGTAAATTTTGGGGCTTCATATCTCACATGGAAATTAGAAGCTAATTTTCATGATTTTGTGAATTTGTTTTAATGGTTTTCCTAGGTGATTTTAATATTTTGGGGTCTTTTATCATAAATAAAGTAAGGTAATGTGTTCAACTGTATAAAAAACCATATATAAAAGGGCACTCATCCTTAGGTAGAGGCTCAAATAGCAACTAAATTAGTTGTAACAATATTTCCACCACAAACTAACAACAAAATTGAGGCCTATGAAAAGGTTATGCAATAGCAAGATAGGAATAGGAATGACACATAGAGGGGAAATAAATAAGGAAAATTAATTATAATAAGTTTACAAGTAACTTTCAAGAAGTTGTTGTTGACATACCCTAAAACACTTGTCTACAAATAAGTTGTTGATGTTAATCTATTTGAAGTGCCCTCAGAAGAATAATTTGTTGAATCTGCCTATTACACTTGCTCATAATTAGGATCATGATCGGTAATAGGAAAGTCACGGGGAATAAAATAAAGAATGGTCTAGGGAATGGTACAGTAAATTGTTTCAAATATGAACTAGGTGCCCCCAAGTAAGGGATCTTATAAATAATGGTTGATTTTTAGTCAAGCATAGTATAATTTAAATGCATTATGTTCATGGGTTCTTTGAGCTCTAACCCATTTAGTGTAGCTAGTCCATATGTCATAGAACCATAATTTACAATGGAAATGAAAGGCCCAAGCCAATTGACTTCAAACTTACCCTTATTCTTGCACTCAACATTGGTATTCTTTTGATTCTCTTTTAACACCAAATCACCAATTTCAAATTTTCAAGGGTGAATATGCTTGTTATAACTATGACAAAGCTAATTTTGGTATGATCTCAAATTATCCAAAGTATCTTGTTATTTCTCATCATAAATGTATAGCTCTTGAAATCTGGCCTCTTTATACTCTTCATCATTAATGATATGTTATAGATAAATGCATAAAGAGGGAAACTCGATCTTGATAGGAATAATGGCCTCAGAGCCAAAAACTAGGGAATAGGGAACAACACCTGTGGGTGTGTAGGTACTAGTATAGTAAGCCTATAAGGCTAGTAATAATTATAGATCCCAATCATGGCCAACATCATTGACAATATTTTTTAAGATTTTGATAATGGTCTTGTTAGACACCTCATCTTGGTCATTAGCTTAAGGGTAAAAGGTCATGGAATTTTTGTTTTTGATTTGAAATTTGGAATGGAAGGCCTTAACCTTTTTAATTTTGAATGGGCCACCATTATCAATGACAATGGTGGAGGCAATGCCATAACATAAAATGATATGGTAGTGAATGAACTTATTAATCTATTTTCTAGTTATATATATGAGGGGAATGGATTTTATCCACTTGGTAAAGTAACATGTGGTAGTTGTGATGTGATTGTGGCCATATAAGGAACTAGGATTCACTTTTCCTATGAGAGCGAGTCCCCAAGTAGAAAATTCCATGGTATTTTGATCAGCTAGAGTGGCAAGGAAGGAACATGTATCAAATTATTGTATCATTGACAAGCATCACACTTTTTCACATGTCTAAAAGCATTTGTTTCCATTATGAGCTAGTAATACCCCGTTTAAAAGATTTTCTTGGTAAAGACTAAACCACTAGTGTGGGCCACACAATTTCCTTCATGCACATCCTTCAACACTAATTGGGATTCTCTAGAAGATAAACAATGAAGTAGTGTTCCATCATAACACCTATGATAGAGCATATTTTTGAGTAATGTATATTAGGTGGTTGTATGGATAAAGGCTTTATGTTAGTTTTTTGATAGGTCTAGAGTAAAAATGTGATCATGAAGGTAGTTATAAATGTTTTGGTACCAAGGGACATTAAGACCAATAATATAGAATGCCATTTTTGAATCCATGAGTTCATGAGCTAATTAAAGAAGGTTCTCAATGAGAAACTAATACTCTTTAACACTATTTTCCATTGCTATCATGGATCCAATATTTTCCATTATAGCGGCTAGTTGGTTATTATCCCTTGGTATTTGCTCAAACTAAAGAGTTTCAAAATGTGACTTGATCTTGTCTACCATATTCTTGTAAGGTACAAGCTTCTCATCCTTTATTTTTTACTATTCTATGGCATGTTTAATTATTAATTAGGAATCCCTATATACCATTAACTTATGAATGTTCTATTTTATGGTGAGATGAATTCCTAAAATTATGGATTCATACTAGACCATGTTGTTAGTGCAATGGAAACTAGTGTGGAATACCTTGGGAATAAGATTCCCCTATGGTGTAATGAAAAATATGTTAGAATCAAAGCTTCACAACCAAAGATTTGATACCAAATGTTAGGATTAAATCCCTCATACTACATATTATATCAATGAACTATATCTTAAAGTGTAATTAAATAAAGAAGAAAACAAGCTACAAAAATAATGGACAAGCAAGAGGACACATTACATATAGATTACATGGAAACCTTGCAATGTGAAAGAAAAAACCACAGAAAAAATGGTAGCTTCCAAGTTTCATTAATTCATCATCAACTCTCTTCTACAACATCTCCTCCAATAATTCATTTAATGCTAACATACAAACACTCAATACTTCCACCTAAAGCATTCAGGTTGTGAACCAAGCTAAACTAGCCTACAAGATCCAAACTCCAAGCATGCAAGCCCAAGGATTGCATGGATCCACTAATTAGATAAATTACAATTAGAGAGCTATGCATATTTATGCATTTTAAAATAAGAGAGAGGGGGGAGTGAATGAATAATGTCACCTCAAAAATGTGCCACACTTGGTGAACATGTGCTCCTCAATAGTGGTGGTGTTGTCTCCATGTGCAAAATAATTCAAAGGCATATTTACTTTAGACAAGAACATGTGTCACCTCCATGTGGCTCCAAAACCATTGTCTCCCACACACATGTGAGGTCAATCTACTATACTATGTTTCTTATCTTCATTCTCCATGTGACCACATTAGCCTAAAATATGTTTACAATCACCTTTTGACTCTCTCCACACATAGTAATAATGGCGTCACTTATAAATTCAACCCACACCAAACCTTTTGTATTTTTTACCATGTGACACCACCCATATGACTAGCAAGGACAAACCCATGTGCCTTGGCAGAGTGTTGCACACCACTCCCATCATATCAACCTAATCATTCATAAGATACCCTCCATGGGCCCCTACCACATCACCAATTATCCACATCACTCACAAGACACATCATTAACCATCCACATCACCAACAAGCCATGTCATCATGAATAGTGACCATGAATAGTGCCTATGAATATTGATTTGTGAATAGTAACTATGAATAGTGACTTCACAACATAACATTCTTCCACTTGAAGTCAATATACAAAGGCTTTTACCACAGCCGAGTATTCTATAGCTAGCTACTCATCAATGCCCTCTGCTGCCCTAACACAAACCCAATAAAAGTTTTCTTTCACTATTAAAACTTATCTACCTTGACTGACTTTATCAATATCTAATCCTCCATAATATATTGTAGCACCTAAAGTGATAAATCACTGATCCACACATAGACCAATCCTCTAATAAGGATTCTACCATGAACCATTGATAACTCCCACTGCTTGGTAATATTTGTTTTAGTGCTCACCATAACATTATGAGACTTCTTACTCCTGATGAATCTAATAAATAGGACACAACATGTCTTCTCCTTTATTATAGGATGTTCATGGTAAGATAACTCATAATTCAAGAAGTGGGGTACTTATTCGCTCTCTCATCCTTATGCATCTCCATCCTTGGTTTGTTCTTCATACCACCTTTATATTTTAAGTCCCTACTAAGACATAAAAAATAGTGATCATGTTGGGACCTACATCTAAACATGTCACAACTTATATCATCAACCTTTGCTAAAAACTTGGCTCTCCATGAAGTACCTAAATATCTTGTACTCCCTCAATATGTCTATTAGAAACCCTTACAATGGCTTTTTTAACATGCAAACCAATAACACCTCTACCTCATCTTTATATTTATTTCTCCCTAAGAGATATCACCATGTAGGAATTATGCTACTCCAACTCCTTAAACAATAATAAGTTAACATAGCACTCTTGATAGTAGTGAGGAGAGAAGATCTCATAGAAGTCAAAATGACTTCTCCACATAGCCACCAAGATATTAACATGGAAAATGTTCACTAAACCAATCACAACTCCTAAGAAGTCATCACACTACTCAGTGCATCCCTACACCTACCAAGCTTTTGATGCTCAATAATGTAGCCAAAATGCATCATGATATACCAAATATTTCCAAAACACCAACTCATGTGTATACAGTGTTAGTCCATGCATCAATTTACCAATTCAATGCTACAAATGTAAACACAACACTCTATCACCCTAAATTATATAGTCAACACTAGCCTTCTCCTTCTAGGAACACCAGGTCTTAGTTGTTCTTCTTCATGTAGCCCTCATCTACCAATCATGACAAACATGACATAAGTGAACCAATCATAGCTACATGGAAGTCATTGTACTACTCGGTACACAAATGCACCTACCAAGTTTTCAAGCCTAAAAATGCATCCAAAAATACATCACTACTCTATTGCATGTCCAAAAAATGGACTTCTTCTAGGAACACTAGGTCTCACTTTTTCATCTACATCTTCATCTACCTCATCCTCAACTACTTTAAAAAAGGTACATCATTAGGTTTCTCTATACCTTCTTCCTTTGCATGGATTTTTCTTCTTCAACATCTTAGCTAATCAAATGTGGTCATTAGGATACCACATAAACACCCCTTCTATTTATTTACAAGAACCATAAAAACATCATCACCTTGTCCTCAACCTCCTCCAAAGGAGACCAACTTGATTCTCAAGCTATAGAGTTGCTTCTCCATCAACAAGAACACTATGTATGATGTTGACTTGTCTAGAAAAGTTTTTTAAGATTTCTCCTCCAGTCATCTATGGGCTTCTCCTCATCAACATGAAGATAATAGGATCTTCACCAAGAGATCTTCCACCTTGATCCATATAAATATACCTACCAAAAAAAAAGCTTTTTTTTCTTTAATCTCCACTTGGTCTCTCTTTCTATCATAGTAGCTTCAACTTGCACACAAATAGCCAACAATATAAAAAAATCACACAAATGGAGTTTATCACCATGGATATGATACCATATGTTAAGAATCAAAGCTTCACAACCAAATCTTTGATACCATATGTTATGAATAAAGCCTTGATACTACATGTTAAATCAATGAACTATATCCTAGAGTGCAAGTAAATAATGCAAAAAATAAGCTACAAAAAAAATAGGCAAGTAAGAGGACACATTACATAGAGATTAAATGGAAAGATTATAATGTGCAAGGAAAAAACATGGTAAAAATGGTAGCCTCTAGACTTCATTATTCAATATCAAGTCTCTTTTACAACAACTCTTCTAGCAACTCCTTCAGTGCTAACATGAAAGCACTCAATGCTTCCACTTAAAGTATTCAAATTGTGAACCAAGATAAAATATCCTATAAAATTCAACCTTCTAAGCATGCAATCCCAATTATTTCATGTATGAACTAATTAGATGAATTAAAATGACAGAGTTATTCATATTTATGCATTTTATAACAAGAGAGAGAGAAGGGGGGAGATAATGAATAGTGGCACCCAAAAAATATTCCACACTTGGTGAACATGTGATACTCAATAGTGGTGGTGTTGTCTCCATGTGAAAAAGTCTTCAAAGGCATATTTACTTTAGATAAGAACATGTGCCACCTCCATGTGACTCTAAAACCATTATTTCCCACACACATGTGAGGTCAATCTGCTATAGTAAATTTATTATCTTCATTCTTCATATGACCACATGAGTCTAAAAGATGCTTACAATCACCTTTTGACTCTCTCTCTCCACACATGGGAATCATGGGTTTCCTTATAAATTTGACACACACCAACCTTTTTATCTTTTACACCATGTGACACCACCCGTGTGACTACCAAGGACAAACCCATGTGCCTTGGTGGAGTCCTATGCCCCACTCCCATCACATCAACTTGATCACTCATAGGATACCCTCCATGGGCCCCTACCACATAACCAAATAGCCACATCACTCACCATCCACATCACTAACCATCCACATCACCAAAAAACCATGTCATCATGAATAGTGATCATGAATAGTGCCTATGAATAGTGATTCATGAATAGGTAATATGAATAGTGACTTCACATCCTAACATAGGATATCATCCTGAAACCCATAGGATGTTTATGAGCCATCAAAATAAAACATCCATTATTTGGACTCAATATCAATTATTTCTATAGTCAAAATAGACTCATCTAGGAAGTCAATGTTAAGTGGTTACATCTCCAATAGAGGAGTTTAAATAAGTTGGTTTACAAGAACATTTCTATTTATGGTCTTTTGATTTTGATATTTGATCTCAAACTTTCACAACATCATTGCCCATTTGGCAATGCAACCCATTAGAGCTTCCTTAGACATTATGTATTTGACCAGATCAACCTTGGAAATAACAATAGTTTTATTATTTAACATATAATGTCTTAGATTTTTTGAGCTAAAAAATATTTCTTAATTGATGAGTAATTATTGTCATAAGTAACAAGTGTCTGACTCAAATATTAGATGGTATGTTCTTTACCTAACTATCATATTGGGCTAAGAGTGCCCTTAGTACATGTTATATCATTGATAAGTAAAGAAATAAAAGTTGGCTAGGTGTAGTTAGCATCAGAACTAGTCAATTAGCCAAGTAGGTCTCAGATTATTTAAAGGATATACAACTTGTATCCCACTAAAATGTAACACTTTTCTTCAAAAGGTGAGTGAAAGGATGACACTTGTTAGGCCAATTAATAAATGAACTACTGCATAAACTAAATCTTACCCTGTAGGCTATGAATTTATTTCAAATTTGATGGTGGAGGCATATCCACAATATTAAACTTAGCCTCATTAAATTTGATTCAATCTTGAGAAGCCATCTATGAGGGACAACATTTCATATCCTATTTTTGAATCTACATTCATGTCAATGTTTGGCAAAGGGAAATCATCTTTCAAGCATACTTTTTTGATGTCTCTAAAATTAGTACATAAGTGAATGCCTTATGTTTTCTTGTTGACTAGTAAAATGTTTAATATCCATTTAAAATAATCTAGCAGTTGGATGAAACTGGCTCCTAATAACTTTTCTATCTCCTTCTTGACAAGTATAGTGATGTGTGGATGCATTTTTTATGGTTTTTGGTTGATTAGATTGGCATATAGATGCACCACAAGTTGATGCATCATTAAATAGGGGTCTAGACCTGGCATATCAGAATAGGACCATGCAAATATATCTAAGAAGTCCTTCAAGATAGTGATGATGAAATCATGTTCCTCAATAGTGAGGGGTGTGCTTTATTAAACTATCTTTGGGTCATCATAGGTACCAATATTCACTTCTATGGGACCCTCCATAAGGAGTGTAGATCCATCCTCCAAAATAGTTAGAAGCAAAGGGAATTGATCTTCTTCATCACTTTGGGAGTTACAAGCCCCACCCATGTAAGAAGAAACTAAATCTTCCATTTATGACAATGGCCAATTGATAAATTATTTAGGAAAATCTTGAACCAATTGTGCAAATATTCAATGCTCTTCTAAACTAATACTCAAACCAATGATAATGCTTAGACTAGGAGGACTTTGAGATTCTTTAAGAGATGAGAAAACTTAGCCATATAAAGGTGCCTAAAATAGGTTTTGACCTATAGAATTGTCTTTACTTTTAATTTTTCATTGACATGAAGGTGCCCTATAAAGGTTTTCACCTAAATATCTCAATGTTTGAATTTGTTCATGACCAAGGAAGTTTACCTACTCTCTAAATTAGGTAGCAAGGTCCAAGTAGAAGTTAAAGCCTTTTTTATGGTCACCAACTAAAAAATCATCTCTAAGACCCATGAATTCAGTAATGAATTCTTCATTTTGAAATGTATCCAATGGTATAATCAATTCTTGTTTGTCTCAATCAATGAGGATTGGATTTTGAATGGAAATAGGATAACAAGGTGTAATGGTAAGAATAACATTTGTATCAAACAGGTTGGTGTTTGCAAGCTCATCATAGGCATTTTAGTGGGAAGTTGTATCATTATTGGGAGTCTCTTCATCAGTAAATTAAGTAGTATCAATCTAAAAATCTATGGGGTCACCCTTACGTGGTATAAATCCAAGGCCTTGACTTCTTATCTATGTTGTTGTGGGTACTATCTCAAGAATACTTTAGCCTTTTGCCCCCAATAATTTTCCTTGATATTCTAGATGGTCTATGATTCTATTTGGTATGGGATATTTAGTTATCTAAAATAAATTATCTAAATCATCATTGTATAACCAACCTCCATTGGTACTAGTGGCTTGATCTTCATTGGGTGACATATCTGGTATAAATATGAGTGGTTCTTGTAGTGCAGATTTAGATTTCTTTTAACAAATCATATTGGTCCTACCAAGAATAGGTTTAGGTTGTCCATATGACTTAAGAAATTTGACATGATTGTAGATTCAAAAATAGGATATGAAATGTTGTCCCTCATAGATGGCTTCTCAATATTGAATCAAATTTAATGAGGCTAAGTTTAATATTGACCCATTATCTATAAGAACCCTCTTGACCTTGTGATGGTAAATGATAACTTCAATATACAAAGTGTTGTTATGCAAGGGACCAAGGGCTGACATGTCTCGTTGGTCAAATTTGACTTATTGGGCCAGAGATAAATGTCCAAAAAAAATTAGAATTGAGTTGGATCGATGTCATTAGGAACCTTAGACTATTGAATAAATTCATTTAATATGGTCTTGTGAACTTTAGACATATTCAAGAGGTCTAAAATGGACATATACACATGTATTTTACTTAATTACTCACCAATATTAAATATCTTCTCGATAGAAGGACAAGATGGTTTGAATTTTTATAGGGTAGAATCTAGCATAGGGTTAGGATTGGTATTTTAATTTGGAAGAAGGAAAAGGACCTTGTATATTAACTCTTGGTCATCTAGTTATGACTATGCAATTTTGAGTTGGGGAAGGGTTACTTAAACTAGAGGAATTTGGTGGAGATCTAAGGATGGTAATTTGTGATGGTGATGATTAAATCACATTATTCTAACCCATAATATAATTACCAATGGTCAAAGATGGTGGTGACAAAATAGAAAAATTATCCGTGTGATGAGTGTAAGTTGACCTACGAGGGGTAACTTTGATAGTGGCAACATGATTGTTGGTAATATGCCCCATTGTTTATAGCTAACTTGGTTGACTTGGATATCATGATCCTAATTATAATTATTCTAGTTTTGGTTCTTGTTTTGGCCTTGCCCTTATTGTTGATGTTGGCCCTATCCTTGATTTTAATTAGTGCATTGTTACTGATTATTATGATTGATAAAGGGGTTATTATAAATTCCCATCTCCTTGATATTGGATGCTCATATCTCTAATTGAATTTCCCCATTCTAAAGAAAAAAATTAATTAGGTGTCTTAACTACACACACCTATAGATGGAATGACCAACCACGTGATATTACTCATAATACTCATTATCATAATACCATTCTAGTTTGGGATAGCCCTCCAGAAATGCTTTTAAAATAGGCTATATGATCATGTTAATAGTTACTAACTTTTGGAATATTAATTTAATAGGCTCCTTGAGGTCACTAAAAACTCTATCTTTAAAGTATCCTCATTGTAGGGGAGCTTGTTGTAGTGGAAATTGATAGTTAGGTGGAGTATTTTGAATTGGTGGTGGTTATATCATTTGTAATTGCCTTACCTATATAACCCCATTACCGACCATGTTTTTATTTTTAACAAAGGCCTTTCACTTTTCAAATATAGTGGTCTAAGTTGGCAATTGATTTGGCATTTTGTACAGCATCTGGATTTGGTTTGTTGTTTGGGTCTAAGAATATATCTTGATAAGAACAATAAAATCAAATGGGTAAGGGCATATGTTATCAAACTTGTACTTTTTGGGTGCTTACTTACCTTCTTGTAGGTATCAAAATATCCCCTTTATTTTTTTCCATTTTTGAACATTGGAATGGTTTGTGATGAAAAGAGGGCACTTTTCTAGGTATTAGTGAATTTTTGGGCTTGGTTGGCATTAGCATAAGTGGAAGTGGCTCCCCTTTATGTGGTTTATCTTGGAATATCCACTCTATGTACTAAATTATACATTTGATGTAGGATATACCATTGGTTTGGAATGGAATTGGAATAGGTGAGGTGTTGTTTTTAAGGAAGCTATTACTACAATTGGTAGGGAATCTATTGTTGGTCTAGTGGAATCTATTATTGGATTTATGAAATTCACTGGTGATCTAGAATAAGTCATTATTGTTGTTTTTGGTTTGGACTTGGTAATTTGGAATGTGGAACAATGTCAAATGGTCCTTATAATTTAAAATGGGTTTAAAAGTGTTTGACCTAATAAGTGTAAGTCTACAATAAGAGTAAATACTCTAGGTCTTCAAAATTGATTTGGATTAATAAAATCAATGTCTAAAGAGAAACTTAAAATAAGGTTAATTGGTCTTACTACATAATTATTCAAAAAATATATTGAGCTTGGTTAGTCTTTGACTTTAATTCTAAATGAGATCAGAGTAGATTCAAATGGTTTGAAAATTGGGAATTATTTTGACAAAAGGAAAACACAAGTCTAAATCAAAAACTAAATAGGCAGCATAACCTTACCAAGTGAGATAAAGGATATTATTTAAACTTGTAAGAAAACACTATGAAAATGACCAAGGTTGGTTTGGAAATGTGGAGAGTGTAATGGTATCAAATTAAACTTAGGGTGTATGTTAACACAATAAAACCTAAGTCCAAATTTAGAATAAAAATGGGTATTGTAACTCCTTACTGTGTAAATAGGTGGCAATGTGTTTGAACTTATTTGGTATAATAACTTGGTGTACTTGTTTTTTCAAATATAATGGCCACCCCAATCTCAATTGCATATACACCAATCACACTTGCACTAGTTTTACAACAAAATTTCTATGAGATATCCTTGATCCTACCAAGATACCATGGGATAAAAGATGTTTCTGAGCATGATAAAAAGTTTGAAATCATTTGTCACATGAAGCATATCACGTCAATGGAGTGAAACGAAAATCAATTTAAAAATATATTATTGGATCAAGTCCACACTTGGTATTGAAAGCTTGATTCAATTGAAGACATTATATATTGTGAACCACTTAATAATTAATTTATTAGGGAGTTTTATATATTATAATTTGAGAAATGAATCTTTTTTCCCTAAAATATATTATGCAAGATTTAATGGAGAGTGTTTGAACCTATGTTTCAAGATTCAAAATTTTAATTTGTAAGATCTCATATGAAATCCATCTAGTGAAGCATGCATAATGGTTTATTGGGGTAACATTAAAACATTTTATACATTCTCTCTCCATGAAGACATTTACAAATCCACATGAAGCCTTAGAGGTTTTTCCAAGGGTTGAGGCTATGGGAAGTGTGGGCACTATAATCATCCCATTCATGGAACCCCAAATTGCATCCATGGTATTACATATTCATAATTTAATTTATAAAAACACACATGATTCAAAATTTAGTTTATGTAATGTTGTTTGTGATGTTGAATGACATATGAAGTCCAATTTCCCATGATGGAGCATATGTGCACTTCTTCCATCTTATGAAATCTATCATGAAAGCCATGATGTTAAAATTTTCCCCATGATAATATGAGTCATTCAAAAAAATATCACCTACTATTGTAAATAATTTAATGCATCGGTAAAAAATGCTTAGGGTTACCAAGTGATTAACAAAATCCATGAGGTAAGAGACCATGGTGTGTATGTGTACAAGTGAATAGCACATGATAAATTACAAACCTCACTCCCTGAGGTCAAGCCAAGGTAGCCAATGTAATGGATGGGCTATGAATTAAGTTGGTTGTTGGGTAAAATGGGATTTATAATGTGTGGAGATAATATGGTCTTATTATAGAACCAAAATACCTCAAAAACATCATGATGCTCATTAAGAGCCTCAAGCTATGCAAAAATAGAGCTCTAATGTCCTTCAATATTTGAGATCACAAGAAGGTGAAGCTCCTGGTCATTGTTAGGACTCGATAAATGGGGGATACTGGGTTGAATGACTCATGGGAAGAGATATACTATATCATGTTATATATGTCAGTTTAATGTCATCCACAAATGTGAATGATAAAATATGAGGCTAGACCTGAGGAGAAGGAGTTGAGAATGGGAAACTAGGCCTAAATAATGTTATAGTGATGACCACTATTTAGGGAAGGAAAATTATGGTGGATCAATAATTCACTCTTGGTATTCTAAGGTATTGAGAGAGTCTAAAATGAGGTGAGGGATAAAGGTATAATGGAATACCTCTCTCAAAATATCAATATTAATATCAGATTATATGCCAACTATGGGACCAGGTGATCTAACCCTAGGGAAAAAATCTTCTCTAATAAGATCAGGTGTTCTGAGAAGTATAATCAAATAAGGATTAGGCAATGTATATTCATATGAGATAGTGTGTGTATATATATATATATATATATATATATACACTATCTCATATGAATATATATATATATATATATATATATATATATATATATATATATATTTCATTCATTTTCATTTTTATCATTTCTTTAAATTTAACATTTAAGTTTCAGAAAGCAAGCATTTTACTTCCAACAACATAATAAGTCATTAATATATATATATATATATATATATATATATATATATATATATATATATATATATATATATTAATGACTTATTATGTTGTTGGAAGTAAAATGCTTGCTTTCTGAAACTTAAATGTTAAATTTAAAGAAATGATAAAAATGAAAATGAATGAAATGAAAACATTTTTTTCCTTTTCTAATGATTTGAAAATGTCTTCACAGAGAGAGAGAGAGAGAGAGAGAGAGAGAGAGAGAGAGAGAGAGAGATGCTAAATTTTCCTAGCTTTGTCTTAATGCAATCTAAGTGCATGTGTTTTTATAGTTTTTATTTTTTCTTTTAGGGATGGATCTAATTTGAAATAAATTTTATATATATTCAAACAATTCAATAAATAATCTATCCCAAAACAATAACATTCTAATGCTTTTATAATTTTATTATAAACCAATAAACTAAGCTAACTTTCTAACTTTGCTAGTTATTGCATGCAAGGTTTAAATGATTCATTTTAAAATAAGAAATAAATATAAATTATTATTTATCTAATGATATGAATAATAAATAAATTTAAATTGATATAAAATAATTAGAGAACCATAAATGTGAAGGCCTCTTGCTTACCTAGTGTTTGTCTAGGGTTTTGTTGCTTGCTAGTTGATTGTTTTGAGAGCAATGAAAATTGCTTTTAGTATAAAAACTAACCACTGTATTGGCTGAAAGTGTATGAAATGCTTCTTAAAAACTTCCTAAAGTTTTATTTCAATATTTCATGCTAATTAAAGTAGATATATTGAAAGTAATGCAAAATAAATAATCTATCTACTACTTTTTTATATAGCAAAGATGGGTAAAGGAAGAGAGTTACTTTTTGTATAAAATTTGGATTTTTGTTTTAAAATTAATATCTAATAAAATAAAATAATAAATACTAATATATTCTAATCTACTAGAATAAAACAAACAAATCTATACTAAGAACCTCCAACCTGATCCTGATGTAGACCAGCTAAAGGCAAGGAATTTGTAGTACTATGGGCCTCAATATGCTAGCTCCTTTTACTTGAATTAATATTTCAAGAAATCTCCAAAAAATATGATGAATAAATATATTTGTATCATAAATGGGAGAAGAATATAAGAGACACAACTTCAAATAATGAACAATTGATTGTGATTGGTTGAAGACACCATTCGTAAAGATTGGGTTAAAATAAAAATGGCTCTCCCTATCTAAAATGTTATAGTCAAACATGAAATCAATCAAATAAAATATCCAAAGTAATTGTATCAAGATATATATGTAAAGGGTTTAAAACTCTTCATCTTAGAATATAAATTTTTAGATCCAAAATCAATCCAAAATTAGCTTATTTATAAAATAAAAATGGAGCTTGCATGAAGGAGATTAACTAAATTGAACTAGGAATTGAACTTGGGAGAGACTCAAAATGATTGAAAATAAAAGGATTGATTTAGTTTGTATTGGAGGCAAATATAGGATGAAACAAGCAATAATCATGACAAAAATCATGCAAAACATGTCAAAGAATGATTCATGTGATCTAAATTTAGAAGATGAAATAATGATGATGGAACCACCCCTATTTATAGGGGTAGTTACATAATTACCACCTATGAGGATATAAATACATCTATACATTACAAAAACACTCTTGTTTTTATATGAAACTACCCTATTAGGATATTACTACCATGGCAATTTACATAACCATCATGACAAACCCATCATGAAGAAAAGGGTGGTTATGTCACATATAATGGAGGTTATATCACCAATGAGAAAGGGGTGAAAAAAATTTAAGGGAAGCTAAAAAGGTCAAAAAATGGGGTTTTTGGAAGCCTATGACAGAGAGGAAAGTAAAATAGGAGAAATTTTTAGAGAGTTTCCATTTGAGTATCAAAAGGTCACCACATCATCATTAGACCCATCATGTCAATAATATCACACCATGTAAAAATTGGGTGTATATATATTACCCCCTCATGAGGACACCTTGTCATCTATTTTAAAGGGTATAGTACCAAGAAGTGGCTTATGTATGGGAAATACGAAGTTATAAATACTTACCTTACTTACTTTGGGGGCTTGGTGAAGCTAGTAGAGACTTCATGCAACCTACAAGTAAAAGATGAGAATAAAGTGCAATGTGATGATAAAAATGGAAAAAAAACTATGCAATCAAACTATGCACAATAATGTGTACCATTTGTGTGGGTAAAAACATACTATCTAAACCATCCCATCAGGGGATTGAATTTGGAGCCAAGAGGCCAATGCCCTAGAAAACCATAAATGTACTAAAAATATAAAAAAAATTATTAGAGTGTTAGTTTTAGAATGTGGGTTATATAATTTAACAAGCATACACTTTATAAATTTTAAAATATGCATAAAATGTGAAAATATGCCAAAATTGTAAATTTTTAAAACTAAAACGGCTACTTTAGGGCCCAATATATTCAAAAACTTACCAAAAACCAATTCATCTTTTGCCAATTATTTGTGATATTTATTGAGCTCTAGATTCCTTGGGACCATTTTGAGCAATAAAGTAGTTAATGGGAAGATGATGATTAGAGGATGGTGAACCTACTAGTTAGAGAATCTGCAAGGTAGGATTAGATATGTTTGTTACCCATTTCTCCTTTGCCTTATTTTTATAATTTTTGATCAAATATTGTTATATATCCATTTAATTTCAAAAAAATAAAAATAAAATGTTTGTAGGGGAGGGTAGATTAAGAAATACAATTTTTTTGTCACTTTTTGTAGAATTTGGGGATTTTAGGGAAAAAATTGCACATAGTCAATGGGAAAAAATCGCCACTCAAGGACAAAACCACCACCCTTTATAGATTGAGGGTTATGTAACCACTATAAAGGTTTTGTAACTATCATTATTTTCAAGTGCATAATGGCATAACCAATACCTAATATACTTACATGACTACTTTGGGTTTTCATGTAACCTCATGCAATGGTTATGTAACCACCACCTAGGGTAGTTATGTAACCACCATGGAGGTAATGTAACCACCACTTGTAAATAGGGGAAATATTTATTGCTAGAACCAAACCCAAAAACTTACATTTTTTTCTTGTTTCGATAGTCAAAGTTAATTTTTAGGCTAATCTAGGGTTTTTCTTTTATTGTAGAGACATTACATATAGTTTATTAAATTTTAAGAGTAAAGGTAGCTCCCCTAAGTCTTAGAACTTCTAATGGTTGATGAGATAGCCATCCTTGATCATTTTGGGATCCTATACATTGCATAGGTGAGGATCGTTCCCACATCCATCAAACTACATTGTGATATTATGACCTAATATGACCCTAATCAAAACATGTTTGTGTTCTCCCAAACTTCAAGAGAGTGGATGATCACTCTTGTTAATGTCTTCCAAATTATGATCCTTCTCACGATGGGTAAGTTAGTTTCTATTTGAGCTACCAATAGTAGTCATGAGGCCCAGAGTTTGGTAAAGAATTTTATAGACATAGATGCACCATATTTGGACGTGAAGTGTGGCCTAAGGTTTTCTCAGGTTGAGGGATCAATGATCCCCAACTTGCAAAAGACCATCATTTGCATCCTTTCCTCATAGTTAGTGGGAGATAAGGGTACTGATAAGTTTTTAAATAGATATTCACTAATTTTATGGTGCACTGAAGAGAGATGAAGACATTATTCCTTGAGCTAAGATTTTTTGGCTCAGACCTATAGGTATTTTTATTGTGTGGCCCATCTGGGGCCCCTTTCGATTAGCTATTCAATGGTCATCATGATATGGATTTATGAACAAATCATCCCTTATTAGATGGGATTATTGATTATAACACCTAAGGGAATTTGAGATACTATATGGACATATGTGTTACCCTTATTTTATTTTCCCTGAGTAGTGGTAACTTTAACAATCACTGACCTAATTACCCTACCTTACTAGGGCATGGTTAGGTAATGTGCTAATCAAGGGGCCTATATTGCAATAGCCATTGAGACCACTCAAGTTAGGTACCAACTCACATAAGTTGAGGTATAATATATAGATAGGGTTCCCTAGCAGTTTAACATGCCTTATGTGTGCAACCTTCCCATCCTTAGGGTTGTGTACTGGGCCATACAGGAGGTGAGAGAAATAAGTCTAGGATAATTAGCATGGGACCCACTAATGATAGGGGTGCCCATCACCTGACCAATTTAGATAGGAGTAGTATAGGTACCTCCCCCCATATCTATCTAGGGGGGAGGAGGCCAAGGTGTAGTAGGGAATAAATAGATGGCCCACCACCACCACCATAGCAATAAGACCCTACTTAGGAGGACCCTACATAGTAGCAACACCCAAGAGATGGAGATAGTGAGGATCCAAAGTATGTCAAGATGGAGGACCTACATATAGATGATTAGGAGGACAAAAAGGATTATTATAAACCTGATTGGCATGAGGGAGACCTAGATAAAATGTTGATTTACACATTTATTCTTATAGCATATACTTTGATTTTTAATTGTTTAGCTAATTTTATAGGTGTTGTATTTTTGTATTTTTCTAGATATAACATTGATTTTGGACTCTATGATTGCATATATTATCATTGGTTGGAGGTTGATGATTAGGGACACCCTGATCAACCTTTTCTAGCTGAGCATTAGTTGGACTAGAGACTAGCTCTTAGTAGATAATGGACTTCTAACAGGGATTGGCTATCACACAGATGTCTTTACTCCAATGTATCATGCATCTATGATGGTGATAGTGTTGAGGATAGATAATAATACATTATTGTCCAAATCAAGGATAATAAAGGCCCTAGTAGATACTATGGTGGGTAGAAGAGGTAGAACCTCCATCCATGGGATATGTAAGACCACTTCAGAGGGTGGTGCTAATAGGAATCACCATATTGGCATTCATATTAGAGAGTGTGAGATGGCCTCTAAGGAAGGCACTATTAGGTGATGATACCAAAGTGAGAGTACCTAACATTACTCTACATTGGGACCTTATCACAGGAGGAGGATAGGCTCCTAAGACATATAATATATGTTTTTTCCATACCATTGTATATGTTGATTATTTTTGAGATACCTTGAGGCACATTGACCCTCCATGAAGGATATTGTATTAGATATCCTTTTGTATAAACTCAATAATTATTATGATATATATAAATTTATTCTCATCTTATCTTAGTGATGTGTCATTCATGTGTTATATCTTTAAATTACATGTTTTTTTTTAAATTTATGCATTCTAGATGGCTAGGCATGTGATGATGTATATGTATCTCTTTGATTTTGATGTGATGTTATGATAAATGTGTGTGAGTGTGAGTGTGAGTGTGAGTGTGTGTGTGTGTGTGTGTGTGTGTGTGTGTGTGTGTGTGTGTGTGTGTGTGTGTGTGTGTGTGTGTGTGTGTGTGTGTGTGTGTGTGTGTGGGGAACATAATGTATGCAAATTATGTAATTGGATGGATAAATATATCAAATTGTAAATGTGTTAATATTTGTTTTGTAAGTGACTAAATAGTTATTTTATTTACACAACCTATGACTCTCATTTTTCATCAAGGAATGAAAAGGAGAGTATAATAAATGCAAGGTGATAAATAATGAAAATCATAGACCAAATTTTCATAAGAAAAAGGAATATGACGTAATTCCTATGAGAAAAGTGGGAAATATACTTCTTTCTAGACTTACAAAATACTAGCTTTATTGGTTTCATCTAGAGATAATTAGCCCTCATAGAATTGGTAAATGGAAAAGTTTACCTTCTTAAACATAGGCATATAGGCAATATTTTTGAATAAATTACTATTTGGACACTCTTTCATTTGATATTGCTTCTTCATTTTGCCTTTTTTTATAAGCTTCTCTTTATGACCCCCTACACTTAGTCTCATGTGACTAGGAAGACACATGGGCTCATCATCAAAGGCTAGATGTAGGCATGTAAGGGCATCTCTCCTTGATGCTAACTCCACACAACCACTAAGATGTGAGGGCTCAACATTGAAGGTTATCAAGGGGTGAGAAATGTTGAGTTTTGACTTTTGGCATTTACATAGGCTTTTAATTTTTTAATTAATGTATACTTTTATATTTTTCATGCTTTTACCCTCAAATATTGACCTATGCAACTAGTAATATGTAAGGGATCATCACCCAAGACCAAGAAATGTGAGTAAAGATACTTATTTTTAAGCATGATGATGTTCTACTTTAGAAGGAACCATAAGAGGAGAATCTATCATAGACAAGGCTCTATACCAAACTGTAGGCTAGCATTTTATAAGTTATATAAAAGATGTAGGGAAAATAGATGTACTATGACCATAATAACTAAGGAAATAACCATTGTAATGTTGATTTTGAGAACATTTTCCATGGGGTGACACATTAGTGTGAGATTGAAATGATTTGATATGTCACATTATAAAAGTTTTTATGTTGTATATACTAACAACCAAATAATCACCAAACAACACATCAAATATGTAGATGAACATGCAAATTATGAAAATGAAA